>VYXB01001449.1:687301-854353 GCA_013397135.1 Pachyramphus minor
ATTATTTTAATATATTTTCAAAGAATATATTAATATTCAAATATATTCAATATTAATATTAATATTAAATGTTAGTTCAAAATTAATATTCAATACATATTTCAAAGAAAATATATTAAGGCTCATGAAGATGACTAAAACTGTCATAGATTGATTTATATTTTATTTCCAGATTTTCATCCTTCAAAGATTTCTCAGAATTTCTCTGTAACCTTTAGGGTTAGAAGTTTGGTTTGGGGATTTATTTTTCTCTCTTTGGNGAATTGAAAAAAATCTCATCAAAACTTCATCTGCTGTTAAATCTCTCTTTGCTAAAGACATGCAGATAGGAACTCATCTGCTGACAGCAGGAACTTATTTACTGATTATGAAAAACGAGTGCAGCAAATGCAAAAAAAATGTCTGATCTAAGTCATTAGCTAAAGAGGTCATTGTAGAAAAAAATGTTAAAATATGTTATCAAGAAATCACTCAGATTTAAAATAAACAATTACTGGAAAACATCAAGTGAAAGGCAGAGTAATTCTCCTAGTTGTCAGGGACTTCTGGCTGTTCACACCAGTCTTCAGTCTAGACATTATTTTAATATATTTTCAAAGAATATATTAATATTCAAATATATTCAATATTAATATTAATATTAAATGTTAGTTCAAAATTAATATTCAATACATATTTCAAAGAAAATATATTAAGGCTCATGAAGATGACTAAAACTGTCATAGATTGATTTATATTTTATTTCCAGATTTTCATCCTTCAAAGATTTCTCAGAATTTCTCTGTAACCTTTAGGGTTAGAAGTTTGGTTTGGGGATTTATTTTTCTCTCTTTGGTATCTCTAAAGCTGGATATCTAAGTCTGTCCTTGTCATCCTCAGCTCTCTTTATAGTCCAGGAGGAACAAAAGGTACTTCCGAGGGGATTTACTCCAATTTAAGAAAAATGTCTAAGTCATATGAAATAAATTCCTTGTGTGGAGACTGCTCCTCTTTATCTTCTCTGGCTTTAGATGAAATCAGGAAAAACTCGTGTAGACTTTAGCATCTGCGTGTGGGACAACTACAGTCAGATGAGATGCATCTGAGCTTGTAGGAGAAATAGTTGTTCCAGTGCCAGCTGATGTTACTGAACAATGTGCTGCTTCGGGGACCTGGCGGTGTCTGGTAAAAATTAACTATGAACCAGATCATAAACCTGGCTGCTGCTATTTGTATTGTTAATTTAATCATTTTGTGTCAGTTACTTTTGACCAACATCTCTATTTTGGCGTTTATTTTAAGAGGTCCAATGTAGTCTGTAACTGCTACAATTTTTTTAACCTTCATATCCCAAGCACCAAGAGATACCATCTTTTATCAATATGTAGTACCTTGCTGCATGCATTTATTACCACTTCATAGTAATAAAGCTCAAGAAACACATACAAGAAAAAAAAAAGCATTTCAAATGTTTTTACTATTTTTGTTCTAACAGTGAATTGATGGGTATCATTGAGTACTTCGATGCAGACTATCTGTCCACCATATGGTCTTCTCTGCATCAGCGCTCATGGCAACCAGAAGGTCAGGGATGAGCCCAGATACTGTTTAAAACATCAAAACACAAACAGACACCACAAAACTATTTTAAAAAATGAACCCTGGTAAAATATGAACTAAACTCTGATTGTATTTATGTATCTGCAGCTCATAGCCAGGACAGAGGTGGCGGGATGAATGCCTCACCAAAACACATACAGTTGTGGGAACAGACAGCTTTTTAAACTGGGAGAAGGGATTGAAGTAACCTGATTCTTATGTCTGTGTCCTGAGCTCTCTCTTCCTTCAAATCTTGCAGCCTGTAAGTGTTTGTTGTTGGGACATTACCAAAACAAGCACTGTAATTGCTTCTTTGTATTAAAAAAAAAAAAAAAAAGACATAGCTATATTACCAAAAAACAGAATTGCTAATATTCCTTGTTGGCATGACTTCTCACATCAGATGGGGCAATAACAAGAAATAGAGGAAATAAAAAGAACTTTTCCTTAAGAAAAGACAGTGTACTAGAGTTGAGGAGATTTAAATGAGGGGAATAATTTTCTGTCCAAGAAGAGCTGCTACACTATCAACACAGTTTTTGGCTATGCTTTTTGCATTGCAACCCATGAATAATTTGCCATGAATAACTTTTCAAGAGAAAAGGGGGGTCTCTATGGGAAAAAATGACATGAGTGTGACACATTTGCTTGGTGCTAGAAGCATTCCTCAAGATATTAACCTCTTCTCTTAAATTAGAGAAAAGAACAAAGTTCACACAATGTGGATGAATTAGAGGATGCAATGGAGAGCCAGGGTAGCAGGACCTTCTCTACCCTTTGCGTAACAGAAAGAACCTCAAAATAGACTCAACCTGAAATCCAGTCTCAGGGAACCTCCACCCCAAAATCTGAATATCCAAACAGAGAAGGACAAAGCCATGATTTTGAGCAACTGTAACTTCCAAACCAGTGTTTTATTAGGGACGGCAGGGCTCTCCCTCTAGTCTTTTTCTGAACACTTGATTGAGTGGATTATTTTAGATTTACATCTGTTCTATATTTTTATAAAAAAGAAATACTTCACAGTAGAGGTGGTGATTTTTTTTTAATATGAAAAGATATGGTTAGTATTAATGATAAGCACTAATAAATTCAGTCAACTCCTGTGCAATGGACAAAATGCTCTTGGCATCCCTGCAATAGACAAAGCAGAACAATTATGAGTCATCAAATGTATTTGTCAGAGGATTTTGTGTGGTTAAAAAAAAAAAGCCTGTTCATGCTAGCATAGTGCTGAAAGACAAGGAGAGAATTATAGCTTGGAAAGTGATGGGATAGATATAAAATCCAAGGGTCCAGAGGCCAACTGACTATATAGGCTCAGCTGGAGACAGAAAATACATGTTATGTATTTTTTCAATGGATTTTTCCATTTATCCTGTTAAGAAGTAGTGACTCCCCAAATCAAATGTGAGTTAGGCTAGAATTTTAATCATACTGGAAACATTGCTTCTGCAATTGGTATTTGAAGCTCTCCTAACTGATAGTTATGCTATTTGTTCTACTGCGAATGCAGAGAACCAGCAACACAGAAACAGGAGTTGTGGATAACAGGACAGGCACAGCAACACTCAGGCGACTACACGAGAAGTGTATTGCTTCTAATGAAGTGATACATATGTGTCCTCCCTTTATGCATGTTGGTGTCAAGGGGACTCCTGGACCTGTTCTGAGAACCTAGAGTTTACAGCAGCATTCTCATAAACCTTAAGTTTCCTTTGTCATTGCTCAAAGAGATCTCCGAGAGGTACCTCCAGGGGCATAGGCAGATAAGAATCCGTCTTTTGGCATTCTAATATTAATGACTGGGACTAATACAGAAAAACAGCATAATTTTTTATGGTATAGCAGAAGAGCTTTAATTACTCCTTTTTCATGTTTTTGAGGAAAAGAAATATGACTGCTCTTGGAGATTTTTAATTTTTTTACAATGAAGACATGAGATAGACAAAAAGCATAGTTTTGATTCAGCTTCAGGGTTTGATTTTAAGATAATGAAGACTTTGAAAACTCCTGGGTTGAGGTTGAACTTTAGATATGAAGGAACTGATACTCTTATTATTTAGACTCGTAGGCTTTGTAGGCTTGCAGACTATCAGAAAGCTTTAATCAATGTTGTACTGGAAGTTTCAAGATTGTATGTTTATATTCTGTACCATAGGGAAAAATTAATTTTTATAATAAAGCAGTTTTGACTCCACAACAATCAATTTTTATAGATCCATTGTAAAATTCAAAGGAATAGCTTCAAGAAAAAAGTGAGAACCTATGAGTTGCATGCTCGTGAAGGTTGAGCTTCAGCTTTCTGCAAATGCTTATCTTGGTCCTCTGTGGAATTCCTTGACAGAAAGTTTTGGTAAGACTTCGGGCCTTCTACAATGAAACAGAATTTCCAGAAAATGTCAAAAACATCTGGTTTAATACAGGAACATCTTCTTGTTGCAATACTTTGCAGTACTTTTTTCTTTTTCAGTAAAGGAAGGCCAAACAATTGTGTGAATTGAGCTTAATTTTATATCCAAACTAAACACCGAATTTCATGCACACTGGAGTTTCTCATGCCTACAAAACAGGTAAGAAAAACCAAAGTGGGAAGAATTATGGTATTTGCAGATATTTCTGTCCCAGCAGGTTGTCTGTCCTGTTTGCTCAGAGCAGGGTGCTGAAAAGAACCCTGTTGGTCAGTGACCCCAGCTCTTCAGGGCACACAGCTCTGTGGACATAAGACACCAGGCTATCTTTTCAGCTCTAATGTCATGGCACAGAGTCAAAGCTATTCCATGGCTGGGATAATCCTGCCTAAGATTTATGTTGCCCGTGGAGACTGGGAAAATGGGGAAAATGGAATTATCACAGAACCTATGTGGTGTGTAGTGCAACTACATAATATTCCCCATTACAGTTATGCCATTTACACATATTAAACAAAGATACATAAAGGTATGCTATTAGTCAGGCATTCACAAATTCCTGATGCATACATTAAAAAAAATTATCCATAGTTAGTGCCAGTGTTCACTAGTAAGATTCCCTGCAGATCTGAATAAAAAAACCCCAACATTCTTTATATGGTATGAAAGGGATTCCTATGGTATTTCTTAGTTTGACCTGCATTCTCCAACAGTTTCACTTTAAGATGACTGAGAATATGCAAATATATGAAAAAGGTAATTCTAGGCTTACAGTTATGTAATTAAAAAAGACTAATAACATATTGGCTTATAATATGACTTCCCTTGTTACACAAATTTCTGTTTTGGTTTTCCTGGTTAAATATACCAGTATGTTTAGTAACTGGTTTATGAGGGAAATGCATGTCTCTGCTAGGCCTTTAAATAACATTACAGTGATTTAAATTTATTTAATAAGAAAACACATGCATAGATGGTGCTTTACAAAAATTCAAAGAGGCAGTCACCTGGAAGTCTCTGGGTTAGTTACTTCAAATATTAAAATATTTAATTGTTCTCTACACCTTGCCTTGTCATTTACACCTATGAAAATGTACAATGAATTGAACATGCTGTTATGATGTAAATGGGATCGTATTTGTAGTTCATTTAAATGTATGGTTGTAAATATTTTTTCTATTCCAGTGAATCTGATTTGCCATTTCCAAGCATTTTATGTTACCTGCCAGTTGTGCAAGCTGTGTCAGAGTGCCACCAAACTTGAATTCTCCCACTGTGATGGAGGCTGGATACAACTGGACACTGTCAGAATGATTGGAGTGACAATAAGATGGAGACTGTCACATCCCACTGGGGGAACCTGAAGGCCTTTCCCAAAAGGGCTGGATGAAAAGCTCATGAAACAGGTCCTAAACTGTTTGTCTTCGGCCCTATGTATGAAAAGAAACTTATCTGAATTTCAGCTTCTTTGTAAACCTATATGAAGTCTGGAGCTCTTTCATAACCTTTCTCTTGAGCTGTTGGATGAGTGATGTGGTGGTCACATCAGCCAAAATTCATGAACGTTGGGTTAACGCTCTACTTGCAAGTGCAGATTTAACTACATTGACAGGATGGAAACACATGCCACACAGTATGATTCTGATTTTGCTTCTGTTTATGATAGTGTAAATTCAGAGACTTGAATGTACTCCTTGTTTAAAGTAGTGTCTGGCAAGAACCTGCCTTTGATTCTACACGTATAAATTAGAATGTCAATAAAGATCAAAGCATTTTGTTTATAATATTCTCAACGGTAAAGAAAACTCCAGTATAACTAAATATATGCACAGCAGCAATTTTTAATACCTTATAAGTAGTAGAGGTGTTTCAGTAACAATGTTAATACTACAAATATAATGGTTTATCAAACTAATTAAGGTACTTCACAGTATTTAAAGTTACAGAATTTTTGGTACAAATGACCACATATGTACAAATAAGATGCTTCAAAATTTATACCAGTGGGCAGAATACTGAACTATCCAGCGCAAAGAATTTACTACAGTGCAATACACAGAACAGAGACATCAGCAATACCTAACTGTTTTTTTCAAAGAAATAATACATACAAATATATACAATATATATACACAATACTACAGTAGTAGCAGATGTGGTGTTATCAGGATTTGACAGCATTTTCTCATAAATTATTGTGTAAGCACAGTTAATCATTATGTACAGGTGGTCAGCCACCTGTTTAATTCAGTTTCAAGCTGATTTACACAGCTTTTAAGGTAAACAACCCCCCCTTCCAAAATTATAGTGTTGCCTGTGTATCAACTAATGTGGACAATTTTATTTCCCTACATTGCCCACCATCCCACAAAGACACAGAGAGAAAGTTGCAGCTTCTATCCCCCTTTACAGCATTGTTTTAGCTGCCAAGTTGTAAGAAGTGCTGTTATACAGGTAGTAACAGATGGTTCCAGCCCCTCCAAAATGATTTTTTACTGGCTACGTGAACAGTGGTGATTTCATCACCAGTGTTTCACTGTTGTGTCTCTAGATCTGTGTTTCTGGTAGTTTCTGCAGACTGTGAAAAAGACCAGCCCCACTCTACATGCTAAAACTCCTCTTCTGCAGGTGTTATGCAACTTATTTAAGACATTAAAATCCCGGTTATTGCTTCAGTCGTCCTGATACTTAGCACATATAAGTTGTGTAAGATGTCAAGGAATGCTAACAGCTTTGCAGTAAAGTAAATGTGAAGCCGCAGTCTCATTGTGCCTGCAGGTGGGAATCCCATCATCAGCATGAGTTCAGTGCACATAGCTGTGTTTATGGTGATGCAACAAAAGAAATTAATTGTCACCCTGCTTTTGGACAGATTAGATTTGCATTTCAGTCTATATTTTTACTACTGTGGTTAAGCCTGTATTGTACCCTGGGATAGTTTATAGCTGTCACTGACCATCTTTTGTTCTTCCCTTAACTCGAGTTAAAGGTTAAAATGGATAAAGAGACCCTATTCCTATAAGGTATTCAAAAACCTATCAAAATATCCAGAAAACTGTTAGTATTTATCAGTGTCTTCTAACATCATTACTGCATATCCCCTAGTTGCTTTTAGGAATATCAGCAGTCTTTTAAATTTGTGCCTTGAGCACAGGGGAGCACTGAGGGACACTTCCGGGCTATGGGAGAGATCCACATTCTTCAATGTCCTCCAACTCCTATGTTGTCTCAGCAGCACGTCTTGAATCTACTTCCATCATTTCTATTTGCTATCATCCCCCAGATTCCTCTCTACATTTCCCAGCTCAGGATGAGTGCAGCTGGCAGATCCTTGTCGCTTGTCCTCGCAGTTCATTTGCTGGTGGGGACTCCAAAGGACCAAAATATGTCCCTTCTCTCAAGCTCTGAAATCTCCCTCTGATGCTTTTCTCTCCAAATATGTCCAAGATGATAAAAAGTTATCAAATTAGGTTCTGCCCTTATTCCATTCTGTGCTGTGTGCCTGTTCACAAGCTGAACAGGAGACAGCTTTGCCTCTGCTTACGTAGGAATGGTGGTTTTGTAGGAGTTAAAGTAACCCCTGGTACAGACATACAACCCACCTTTCCACACATCCCTGCTGACCATGTTAGAACATTGTTTGGGCTGCTAAGATCAAGGTTTGTCAAGCTGCAAATGCCAAGATTTTACAAAATGCCCCAGTCCTATACTCCTCTGTGTCCATCCTGTGAAAAACACCACCACAAAGCTGAATTTATTTAGCAGACATTTATTTATTGAGTATCATAGTTTACAGACAGATCACATGGATGTTTGTCTGTGGATCTGGTGTTTCAAGAGTTGGTTTTTTCTCTATATGTGTGTATATACATGAAGAATATGCACATAATATAAGGATATTCTGCACTAAGCAGTTCAGTAGGATGTAGACTCTGCAACACTGCATAAAACTAACAACAAAAGGACAGTCAAGGCACATTTTCCCTGGTCCCTTATCAAATTTCAAAAACTTGCTGAGGTAGGCAAGGTATAAGTGCAACCTCTTAAAAGTTGCAAAACCTTTTTCTAATATGGAAGATCGTATTTGCTTTTGGTCTCTATCAACATACAACAGGAGCTGTGTCCTTCCTTTAGAGCTGGATATTGCACTGCTGTTGTAGACTAAGAGTGAGCAAAAGGCACCCATCAGTTGATTTAATGCAGTTAGGGAAAAAAACCCCAAACCCATTTTCTATTCAGTTATATAGGACTGACCCACATGTGGAAGGTGATGGGGTGAGCCTCTGGGGAATGGTACTTCTCAGGGTAAAGCTGTGGCCATTTGCAATATAATGCTGTTCGGACAAGAGCTTTACATCTCTGTCCATCATCCAACCTACCTGTGTGATTGGGAGCTGGCAGAGAAAGCAGGTGTTTCACATCAGGGGAAGAATTTGGCAGATTCTTGTACAGAATTACAGGAATTACAGAATTACAGAAGTTTTAATATTCCTTATTTAAGTTCTGGAATAGGAATAGGAACAACATGTGATTAGGGAAATACATCCAGTGCCTGGAAAGCAGATGGGCTGATCTGAAAGGCTTTTGCTGCTGTGAAGAAGTGAATGAGTGGTGGTGACAAGTACATTTGTCTTCTGTTTGCTTGTCTAGTTTACTGGAGGATCCCTAAGGGTTAAGTCTGCCTGATAGTTTCAGAGTTCATCCAGATCTTTTTAGTCTCAATGCACCCAAGAGCAGACATTGGGTCATCACCAATCACATGGATTTTTGAGGTTGTTACCTAGGAAAATGGTAATAGCATCAATTCATTTACATTGAATTGAACAGAGGTGCATGTGTATTTTGTTTTTTTGTAAACAGTCCGAAATGAATTTTCCTAGTTAGAACTAGGATGTAAGTACTGTAGGTTAGTGTCTAGGTATCAAAGGTGGCCTATTTTATTGCAAGCTGTTAGCCCCGTTGAGAGGGTGCAAGATTTGTTTGATTGTACCTGACTATCAGCTTAATGTGTAGTTTACCTTACTGCTTCTCCATCATTGCTCCCTGTCCAAAGATTAACGGGTGTGTTTACACAATTATAAATACAGAAACACAGAAAACATTCATGGCAGCAGTCACTTAATGAGGGGACTTATTTAATTGAAATCATGAATCTGAGTAAGTTCCTACTCTGATGTGATCTGACAAAAACGATCATAGGATAAAATTGCTGCTTGCTGATCCCTACCTATCTTACATCTCAACTTGCCGGAAGATTGAGGCAAACTGCACCAATTTACTGCTCCCAACTGCCTCATAATGGACACTTTGCTGTGCACTCTCCCTTCATTACAGCACAGGTCATGGCTGTTAACAGGGACTCTTGCCACTTTTGACAGATAGTCACTACCAAGATGAATGGCACTAGCCACATGACCACTTAGTACTATGCTTTTCCTTTCTAGCACCTTTAAAGCACTTATATTTTTTAAAAACTCACTTCATCCTTTAACTATTTATTAACTAGGAGAATCAATAAGAATCTGCTAAAACCAAACCCATGCAATTCTTCTAAACTTAATTGGGCGCATCACTAAGAATACATCTGGGCATTTGTTGCATGCCAGTAGTGAGAGATTCATTTAAGCATTTATTTTAAATTCCTTAAGGACTTTCAGAAAATTTGCTCAGATTTTCTGTATGTATCCTAGTTCCAGGTTTTGCAATGATTAAAGACATGAGAGCTGCAAGGGCTGAATCAAAACACTAATTATTTCTATTTTTTTTCTTTTAAATTGCAATATTTGTGCTTGAATTTATGGTTTCTTGAAATGTGAGGTATTTCTATTTTCCATATTTCTTATGTCTCCTTTTAACACTGTCAGTCTAAATATTAACAATTTTCTTTCTAGCAAATTTATGTTTCACTAACAGAAATGGGAAAGCATACCTTATGCAAATGCCAAGCACTTAATAACCAAATTGCTTAGGTGCATCCAGTTAGCTAAGACAAAGTGTTTCTGAGACGGTGCCAGACATAGTCTGAACACATGTATTTTTCGTTAGCTCACTGCATTACATGACAGATCAGTAAATAGCATTTACTTTCAAAAACAGTAGGAGTGAGAACACATTTATATTCCTGATTTTGGTGGGGTTTTTTTTGGTTTTTTTTTTTTTTTTTTGCTAATACTAGTTTTTATTGAAATCTCCCAGAATTCCTAGTTACGTAAATAGAAAATTCTTTGTATCAATGAGGATACTCTTTGAATACAGCAGACCAGTGCTGAAGGTATTACAAATCCTGAAAGTTTTCATAGCTGTCACTGAGTGAAGGAACTTTCTTGAACAAAAACATTAGTTGGTTGGTAAGTATATTAGAGGCAATGGGTGTGCCAGGGATATCAAGATAAATTTAAGAGCCAGATATTAAAGCTTTGGTGAAACTTACATTTCATTACAACTATCATGGAAATTCTCTGTCCAGCCTTGAGTTAGTGCACCTAGGTACACTTTTAAGCGGTGGCACACAAGAAATTGCACTGAATCTGCACACACATATCGATGACCCTTTGAGTGAAGTTCAGAAGCACTCAGTTCTTTGGGAGATGGGTGGAAAAAAGGCGGGTCTGCTAGAGAAGAAAAATACATTATCCAGTTTGATGATGATGTCTTTTCTCTTTGTGATATATACTTTTCTTTTCTTTGTTCAGCCTGTGTATGTATCTCTTTCCTATTTCAACTTTGTGTTGGGCTTCTTCCTGTACAGCTAATAGGATTGAGACCCTAAAAAGAGCATTCTGTGGGGCATGTGCAGCCAAGGAGGCTCCTGTTTTGTTTCTCTTTCTCTTCTTTCTCCAGATTCAAGTAAACCAGAAACTTAAGGCTTTCTTTCTTATTTTAATACAAGGTATAAAAATAAGGTTTGGTGGCAGTGTATGTCTCTCAAGAGCCAACCACAGTGCAGATGTCTCTCTTTCCTACACAGGTGGTAGGCAGTGCTGCTGAGATGAGAGAAGTATAGAAGAGAGAACTCACAAGAGGTGGTATCTCACCTTGCTAGGGAACTTCTAGGAAGCCCTCTTAGCCTTAGATGTGAATATTGTTCTTTCCTGTCCAGATCTACAATTCCAGGATGATGTCCAGAACCTACTTCTTCCCTATTTCTCTTCAGTGTGCCAAAACTACTGTTGCTGCTCGGAGGGGAGGTGATGTGTTTTGCTGTCTTTGGTAGACCATGTGGAGAAATGATCTCTTCTTTGGCATAGATGGCTGATTAATTCTGACACTCCGCTCTGGCATCTTCTTTATCTCCTGTGCTAGCCTGTGCACCTCAAATCCCAACTGCTGTTAAAGGAGAGACGGATGGGAGCACATGTGCTATAGGTCAGACCACATTTTCTGGCTTTAATTACACTAACAAGGCTTTTTCTTCAGACTATAAACAAGGAAAATCACCTGCAAAGTTGTGATTCATCAAATCACAACTTTGGGTTTGGGTTGGAAGGCAGGTTAAAGATCATCTGTTTCCAACTCCCTTGCCACACACAGGAACACCATTCACTAGAACAGTTTGCTCAAACACCCATCCAACCTGGCCTTGATTCCTCTGTATTTTGTTGTAAAAGAAAAGCACTTTGAGACTTTATGATGTGTTTTTTGTATTTTTTTTTGTATTAATGAACAGAGGTGTGAAGTTCCTTGATTCTATAGGTTATTACATTGTCGTTACAAAGTAAAAGAGGCCGTTGCTCTAAAGATGGGCCTGTATCCATAGCAACTCATATTTCAATGTCTGTATCTTCAAACATACAAAAGGGCAATCTCCTTATATATTATTTGTGCTTTAACACGATCATGTGGCCTGTGACACATCATCTGAGACGGCCACGATCTCCCTGCCGGTGCTCTACGTCTATAGGGCACAGCCACCCATAGCCACCATTTTGCTTGGCAAGGCCTCACTGTTGTTCTTTCATGTTTGGCTTCTTTCCTTAATCTGAAATAAATACCACTCAGATGGAAAGCACGTCTGCTCTGTGGGCATGGAAACATAACCATAACAGTTATTATGGCTTTGATTAACAGCAACAATGACCTGGGGTTAGGGCATTTCTCCAATGTCAATGACCACACAGGTTAAGGGACCCCTGCTCAATGTTGGGTCCTCAACTCTTTCAGCTGGTCATTAATAGGCAGAAAGGCCAGCTCTCAGGGCCATTATTGA
This sequence comes from Pachyramphus minor, assembly GCA_013397135.1. Lineage (NCBI taxonomy): Eukaryota > Metazoa > Chordata > Aves > Passeriformes > Tyrannidae > Pachyramphus > Pachyramphus minor. The sequence goes on from VYXB01001449.1 coordinate 699,497, forward strand.
TTAATTAATGCAGACTATAAAACACTTTTTACATAGTTTCACTCTATAAAATCTCTGGCAATTGAATAGCATCTCTGATTGAAAAAATTAACAGAAAAGTTATTTAGTATTATTTATTAATTTATCTGCTTAATATGAATACATAATTAACGATACAGAGCAACTTTATGGAAAGATCTAATAGAAATAATTACACTGAACTCACAGACTTCTAGGGCTACAAGAACCTGTCACTCAGTTTACACACAATTAATGTTTTTCTCTCTGTGTAATTCTTGATCATTTCACTATGCTTTGCTCCTGACAAACAGTCAAATTATGTGGTTACAACTGCTATTAGATTTACATTGCATTGTCTAATTCACTTTGCCTCATGAAATTAGATTTATTAAACACATAATCTGTTATTCCTTATTAAAATTAATTGATTTTCATGTCAGTTTAAAACTAATGAATTGTCTAGGGATATTCTCACAAACCTCATCACATAGGAGAAAGATTATTTTATTTCTCATCATTTCTGATAATGATCTTTAGAATATGATAGCTGTATGCATATGTACAGTAATAAAAATATAATTATTCCAGCACAGGTTTTTCAACTCTTTTTACAGAATGCTTTCAGCTTTTCTGCTGAGACAGAAAAACCGAAAGTTTTAGGTTATACGAAAAACAGAACAACTACTAAAGTAAAGTTACTTTAGACTGACACCAATGTAACAAAGACCACAGACTGGTTCAATTATAATTCAAAAACTATAAATTTTCTCAAGACATTTTGCTGAGAAAAGAAAGAAAGAAAGAAAGGAAAGAAGGAAAGAAAGAAAGAAAGAAAGAAAGAAAGAAAGAAAGAAAGAAAGAAAGAAAGAAAGAAAGAAAGAAAGAAAGAAAGAAAGAAAGAAAGAAAGAAAGAAAGAAAGAAAGATTAATTTAGGGGATAAATTGCTGATAAAATGAGGTAATGTCCTCCACAAATAAAAGTAATATCTTGGCAAATTAGAAATCAAACTGTGTGCCATTTAAAGTAGAGAAAACTAGGAGCAGTACCTTCTGAGAGATATGCTCAATAACATTATTCCTCAGAGTATTAATATTCCAGTGAGTGCTCCAGATGTGTCCAGATATGAATTTTACAATCAATTTTATTAATTAGGTTTTTTATTCAGATGTACTCCCCTCATTTTACCTCTCTCCCCAGTTTATTTTCTATCTTGTTTAATATTGTTGAGCTCAGCTGCTTCCTTTGGCTTCTTTGACTTCGTTACATTCCTATAGATGTCTATAAACCCCCATTCAGCTCTTTTGTCTATAAGCAGCTTCATTGCTGCATGCAACACAATTCACTAACTCACTTTTAATACTCCTGATCACAGTGCTCATCTAAACCAGTGGCACTGGTATCAGCAGTCTCCAGCATGTAGCATTGACACAATAGCTTCCCAGGGTTTTGAGAAAGCTGCTAATTTCACCTTTCAGCCCAGATAAAGCACTTTCAAAACTGAAGCAGTCCAACAGTGTTCCACAACATTAAAGTTCCTAGGATTTCAGTTGAATAGACTTTCTCTTATTTATTTAGTTCTACAGCTCATTCCCATTTTATGCATATGATTGCTATTTACCAGGAAACAAACATTACTTATGCCCTGCATTTTAAAATCTTGAAAGATTATGTGTTCCCTAGCTTCTTTCTAACTCTGACTTCTAGTGCATTCTTTGACTTTTCTTTCTTTCAAGTCTCAGAGAAATAATTTCAAACAAGTCCAATTATGCTTCCTTTAAACATCTCTCTGTGTTTCACTTCAATCGAAAAAATGCAATGGCATGATGAAAATAAAATAGTGTTTTGCTATTGTTTTCATAGACTTATCATGCATAAGCCTACAAATATGTCTAAATAATATTTATAGTATAATTTTAAGCAGTTTGCAAAGCTTATTGAATTTTACTCTGCATTAGCAGTCTAAACTTCTAGGAATTTGAATTCAAACAAGAAGGAGTTACAATCCTTTTAGAAATGTTTGGCTGAATACATAAAGAGTAGCGCCATGGCAGCATGAAATTGCCTGTAGTTAATCTGTATATTGATATCTAAACTAAGGTATTGTTTATACGGTTCTTTCAGTTTGCTGAAAAGGTATGTTGTTGGGTTAAGGGAGGCTGATTGTTCCTCCCAAAGACAATTTGTCTGATTTTTCGCCATCATTCCCCATTTCAGTTGTGGTGGTAAGTGTCCAGGGTCTCATCTTCACTGAAAGCCACACTGTAACTTATCAACATTTTGCTTTGCAGTCTTGCAAAAGTGTTTCATCTTGCACTCTGATCTGATTGTCCTGCACAAGCACAGCTGGAGACTGACTGACTGATACTCTCTGTTATCCCCCATATCAGCTACATATTGCTGATAGTTTTCTTATTTCCTCACATGGGTGTTGAATCCTCATATGCAGTGTGTCTCATTAATAGGCTCCTGTAAGGCATAACTGGCAGATTGCTGTCAGCAAGGTCTGTCATCTCTCGCTATAAGGGTGTGTGGTCTCCTGTATTCACTGGAGGAGAGCAGGGACAAGATTCAAGCCTATGGGAGAGGTTCCTATGGGGTTTTCAGGGCTTTTTTTTCACATACTGCCCTTTTTCTGTCCAGTTAGACGCGATGAAACAGATGCAGTATGTCAGGTACTCCAATGATCTTGAAGTCAGAAGGAAATAGTGGTTTGGAAGCAAAACATGAGGTGAGGAGGTAAGTCACCACAAAGGTGACTTACATCACCAAAGCTGCTTCTACTCTGCACCCTTTCATACAGCTGAGTGGCAACTACTGTTTTGTGATGATAGGGCTTGGTTGAAGCCTAAGTGACTTGTATCTCGAAACAGGGAGGAAAAGTTTTCCACAGGAGCTATGACCTTCTGGAAGGTGGATTAGGCCAGTGAAGGTGCTTGGTCCTTGCTGACTCCATTTGCTTTGTACTCCATCTCTTTGCAAATAGTGGGACTAGCTTAGGGTGTCACATGAGGTCTTTCCCCAGACTGAGCCCCATGCCAGGAAGCAGCCACTGGACCTGACCCGGGAGTCCACAGAGCCAGGACAGAGTGTGGCCCTCCCTGGGTTTGTAGGAGATAAATTCTGTCACTTAAAAGGTTCCTTCCCAGGAAACAGGAGACATGAAGGAGAGGAGGGCTCAAGAAATGGCCTAAAACCTTCATCTGTAGGTGTGGCAAGGACTGCCCAGACTGAGCCTGTAGGGTGGGGCGTTCCCAAATCTGAATGTAGCGATAGCAACACAATCACTATCCACCAATAAAAATCCCACCAGGCTCTACAGTGGAATGAGGCGTTTTTATAGCCCCAGAGTAGGCAGGATATACCCTCCTAATAACGCCATTAAAAGAAGCTTTCCAGGTCAACACTGTAAAATGTAGTTTGTATGTTATCAAGGTTCAAATAGTTTGCTTGGAATTATTAGTGAAAATTAAGATTCTACCTGCCTAGTAGCAGTCCAGCAGCAACAACCCTCCAGGGAAATATGCCTGTGTGAAACATACCATGGAAAATGTGTTTATTATTTTACTCTCATATTTATTAAGAATACTATAAAACCCTCACTTCATATCAGCAATTTGTATCTTTGTTTTTCTTTAATAATGCATAGGTTTCCAATCTTTATGATTAAAAAGAAAGGTATCCTTTCAATTATTTATTATTTATTTGCTAAGTATGTGTATAATAAATTCAAGAAGGTATTTACTAGATGATTACTGTTATTATTTATTATTTGCATTGCTTTAGCTCTTAGTACAGTGATTATTTTCAAACTGTAAATGAGAAATGAGGAATAAATTCTCCTTTTAAATTTCAACAGTTCATCAGACTGGTTTGTACAATTTCTTCTTTAATTATACTGGAAAATAAAGAAAATACATCTGTATATCTTTAATTCTTTCATTGACTCCAATATTCAATATGAATTTCATGAAGATGGTGTAAACAACAAAAGGTTGTTGTTTAAGAAAGACAGAATACAAAATTATGTGAAAAACCTTGAAAACCAAGATAGAAGTATTCAAAGACAGATTCTTGTTCGGGACCATTGTTTTCTCCTATGTAAACTATATCAAAAGTTTTAAGATCATTTTGGGTTCAAAATGCTATACAGAAATTAGCCATAGTGGTAGTTTCAGTTACTTCTGAGGTGATTCCTATAAGAATGCCAAACTATTGTATTAATGTGAGATTTTTTCTGGCAAATTATTGAAGTAGAAATTTAATCTGTTCCTTTACTTACCAAGCAAATCGTTTGATTTGTTAGCATGGAGTCAAATATCATAATTTCTCTGTGTACACAGTGTAACCAGTTTATCAAGAAGCGGCATGGTAGCAAACAAAGTTTTATGTCAGGTAACTTGAAATGAGAGTTCTCCAGCAGTGAATATGCAAGTGCTAAACAATGAGAAGCAGGCTGAATGTTGGCTTTGATGCCAATAATAATATACAGAAGAAAAAAAAAATAAAACTTAACAACCTTACAGATGTAAAAATATATGTACTTCACTGTCATACTCAATTGCCAAAGTAAAAAAAAAAAACCAAAACTCCATACACACCCAAATGCATAAGCTTGCAAAGAGAACAAAGACTGCTATAAATATTCCAAGAAGCCAATAAAAAAACTAGGAGTGGTTAGTTCTCCTGTGTAATGGGCTCCCATAAAAGCTTTTATTGTTAAGGGAGTTACTTTACTAAGAGCTGTATGAAGAAAACTGAATGAATGTGAAAAATTGCATGCAATAACCTGAACTGAAAGATGATTATCAACCTCTGAGTTCTGTGCTTTTGAGTGGGTACTGCTGTTAGAAGATTGCTGTTGTGGTTAAAGAAAACCTTGTTTTGTACTACTACCCCTCCTCCAGGTGTACAGAGAGTCACTGTGTTCTTCTCCGGTGTCTTTGTCTGTCCATATTAAATGTCATTTTTTAAAATTGAAGGGCCTGATCCTGCATTTTTGCTTTCAAGAGGCACTTCTCCTGCACGCTGAAACGTTTCCATTGAAGTAATTTTTAGGATTTGAAGGTCTGATGGCCCAATCCTGGAAGGAGAAGCAATCGTGACTCACTCTGCCAGTTATGTTGCACTGAACCAAGGAGAGTGTTAACCTGCAGGTCAGAGTTTGTAAGTGGAGCTTGACCTAAAACGACAGAAATTCCCTTGCATGACTCAGATGACTGCTGAATCCACCACTTCCCAGGAATAAAAACAGGTTTTCTTTCTGTGACTGTTGATTTATTTTTTTTAACTTAGTGAGGTATTTACAACTACACCAAACGCATACATTGGTAAAAACACAAAACCTTTTAAAGCTGTTTCTCTTACAGTCGCAAAGGAAGGAAGTAAAACCCATGGTTATTTCTATACTTCACTATATGGTAAGTGTCTGAGAGCTGTGCTAATTAGGACCTTATCAGTGTCTAAATAAATAGGCAGGTATCATGTGCATTCCATGTCACTTCAAAGGGAGCTCCAAACTCTGAATATTTACAACACCACACTTTTAGATATTGTCAGTTTGTGGAATATCTTTTTGCCTTTGATTTTCCAGCTCTTTTTTTACCCCAGCAGTTATCAAAATCAAAAAGAGAAGAGGATGGCTGCAAATCAGAAACCCACCAGATACACCTGCTTAGGATTTCCATGGAAAATGCTAAGACACTGTGCTTGAGGCCTCTCTTTCCCAGTTTCACATGCATTCATAATTCTTTATCGTTCTTGCTGACATTTGCAGAGATCAAGTCAAAGAGAAAAGCACTAACATCAGCGTTACTGCTGCTTCTCTTTCTGTTCTGTTTCCAAGGAATGAGACAGTTTGAAAGAAAAATTGAATGGAAGATACTGTTCGATCTTGTGCAAAATCATCACAATGGAAATTGAAAGCATAGGAGTTGAACATGCCTTCATAAACGAGAACCAGGTTGTCCCAGCTTTGCTCGAATTTGCCTTTTTCTTTCCTACAAATCTCCAAGAATTGGTACACAGTGTTAATATAATTTTAAGTAAAACTGATATTTTTAACTTTAATTTATCCTAATAAAAATACCATTCAAAATCTCTAAAGCATTAACTCATTTTCAACATTAGCAGACCACATAGAAATTTTAGCTAATTCTCCCTACCAGAGAATTCTGTTAATACCTATACTATTCTGTATACAAATAAGTTTTGCACTGCATTGGCCATTAGGCTAATCTTGTTGGAGGTTAACGTATCAATGCTGCTGACAGGGTACCTTGAACACTAGAGAGGAAGTGCTGCATCACAGCAGGAACCTATTCCAGGGACGGGAGGCTCTTCTGAAGATCATCTAGCATGAAATCATCTCTCCCCAAGAAGAAAACATCTCTTGGACTGCATAAATGCCCCTTGGGGACAGAGGAGGCTGTTTGCAGACTACTTGATTCCCTAGGCATAGTTTCTGCTAAACAGCCAGACATTGTATAAACCTCAGACTCCGTGAAAGAAAGTATTTCCCGCACAGTCCATACTTCTCTTTACCTGTAGCTGCTTTCGGTGGCAGTTCAGTGGTTATAATCATATGCTCCAGGCTATTTTAACACCTTCAAAAAAGAACAGCAATATTCATTATTATCAGGTACTGTATGCGATTTGGACCTAGAAGATTAAGATTACTGTCTGATCTGCCTTTTGCCTATAAATCTCACCAGGAGAACAGGATGCACATGTCAAGTTGGAACGGGCCCTTTTTGCTACTTAGCATCAGGAAATTCTCTGAGCCCACATATCCAGGAGGGGGTCATGGGTACCTAGAAGGGAGCACTTGGTCAGGTGTGTTAGATCCATCCAAATTTGCTAATTTCACCAGGCGTGTCCCTGATGAAGGCTATCTTTGACAGGGAAATCAATTATACTTGCCTCCTTCAGCTCTGGATGTGCAAACAGTTCATATAACCATTAGGCTGGGAACAGAATACTGAGGGGACAAGTGTTAATAGGATACATGTTCCCAGTAAAGCATGTGAGCGGTGGTGATGTGACTGGAGGCTCAAATCACTCCCAGGCATGTGGGATGGAAAGCACGGTTTGACATGTCTCTCTGTCCCATCCCACCTCTGCAGATCCAATCCAAGCTGTTTTCTATCACAATACCACTGTTACAAATACCTATTAACCTTTGTAAACACGAGTTGTTTGCAGAATTTCCAGATGAAATTAATTTCTGTTTCTCTCACTGTCATTGGTCTGCCTGAGATAATAGGTTGCTGCAGACCAGCTGCGAGAACCTTAGCCTGTTCCAGCCAGAGGAAGTCTTCTGAACATTGCACTGAGCTGGAAACACCAGAGGGCTATTCTGAGCTTGCAGGCAGAGGAGTAGCTGGGTGGTAATGGTTGCATAGCTTTCTTGGGATAAAACCTCAGCCTTTGAAATTCCCTGCAATGCACTTAGACATTTATAAGTATGTTAAATCACAATTTTGCTAAAAGTAGTGGTGCACTTGGATTCACCCATAACTCTACCAATACTATGGATGTGCTCGAGAAGTATCAGCATCTCAAAGCATTGCAGAACCATGTAATTTGGCTCCCCAAAATTGTGAAGTATCATATTCTCATCCTCCCACTCCTGAGCTTACTGTTTTTCAGTGAATTGTTTAAGCCGCTTGTAAGGCAACAGTGTTAACTAAAGAGGTCCTCCCTTGTCATTTTCCCAGGAAATCAAGTGTATTCTGGAAAGTCCCCATAATAAAATACTTACTGATTTAGAGAACAGTTATGGCTAAAAAAAAGGAAATACCTAAAAGGCAGGTGTGTGGCATCATTCAGGGAAACTTCCATTGTAATTAATGAAAGTTTTGTTTGAGAAATGACTTAATATTGGATCTATAGAGACATAATTAAGGAAAAAGGCATTATCATGTTGGACTACACATGGTCACTTGTTGTGCAACGATAGAATATTTTGTTCATAATGAGATCTTATTGAGTTTGGTTGCCTTAAGTTTTCAGCTTCTAATTATGGTCTTTAGAAGACAATAGAGACGGCTTAAAATAATAAGAATGCTGCTAAAATTGCTATGGCTGCTGTGGTATTACAAAGACACATGTTGGCTCCCTGTGTATAGTATACATTTAACCTGTCACCAAATCCAGGCCATTTTACAGGTAAAATGTAAAGAGATGCATTTAGTAGCTATCAAATGAACATTTTTTGTTGTAATTGAAAGTAACTACTTAACTTAAAACACTACTTTATTAAATTATAAATTTAAGCATGTTACACAAAAATGCTCACGATTTTCTTTTGTTATCACGAGTCATTCTAATGCAAAGTTACAGGTTTCTGGAACATAATGAAATTCAAACTTGCATTCTTAGTGCAGTTGCCATGGCCAATTCAGCTGAAAATGAGAATTATAACGAGAGCATTTCCTGGTCTTTGACCTCTCTTATAGGGTTTTAAAAAGCAGGGTTTTTGTAGAGCATTAACCTCATTCCAAAGCAATTCACTTCTTGGAGTAATATGAGAGGTGTTAAAACACTTCAATAAAAGGAAAAGTATTTAAACATCTTATATTTTATGTTTCAAAAGACTGGACATTTCATTTCAAGAATTTCTGGCTGTGTAATGCAAAAGACTGACAATACAACCAACTGTAATAAAATATAGTCTCTAATATATATACATATTTATCAAGATAATGCCTTGTGACAGCTAGGTAGTAAGAGACCCATATTTGACAAGTTATAGTTACATATATTTTGTATTTTTCTCTATTTTGCTGTTAACTGCACACAATAAAAAGAGAGGAGGAAAAGAGGAAAAAAACCCCCCAAAACTGTTGATCCTGGGCAATGAAAGGGAATTTCATGGGTCCTTATGGTATTCTGTGAACCTTTCTAAGAAGCCATCATATGTCTCCTATAATCCCACAGCACCAGCGGAATACTCCTGAGCTAAACTGAAACACATACTTTAAATGTGTTAAAAGTCTGTAGTTTAATTTATTTTGCTTTCGAAAGTTTTATAACTTGCACTAAATTATGCCCATGGATTCTTGTAAAAGTGAATTCTGCTGAAGTAAATGGGAATGGTTTTATATATGTATATGTATGTGTATACATATATATATACACACACACACTCATATATACCAGAAAGTAGTTTTATAATCTCCAGCACAAGGAACAAATGAGTCTGAATAATAAACCCAAAATTAAATATTAAAGATTGAATGCTAAATATGAAATATTAAATACTGCATAATGAGCCTGCTCAGTTCCAACATTTTATTTGCTTTATGACAGAGGTAAGAATGAGTCATTGCAAATACCATGTTATTAACGAAATGGACTAAATTGCTTATTACAAAGTTAGATCTTATCCACTTTCTGTCCCTATAAACTATATTGGCATTTTGTGGCTTTTCTTTCTTATTTTTAAGCTTTGACAAACAAGCACCAACTTATCACTTTGGTAGCTTGTCATAGCCTGTACTTTCCAGGGAGTATTAGAAAACACAATGAACTTTCTACAAAAAGTACTGGAGTGATTTGAAGAAATGATCCAACATACAGAAATAACATTATTTCATCATTCTGGAAAAGAATTATAAAATAGAGGTGTAAAAATTTTATGCTGATTGAGGGAAGGCTTAACAAGATATATAGTCGTTTTCAAGTCAAACTGCAAAAATAAGAGACAAGTTTTGCCTAATGTGATGCGCTAAGCAGCTCATCTGTGGATTTGTAGGCTTTTGAGGCAAAACACTGGCCGAATGCTGTTGTGGTATTTTGTCCTTTCAGGTGTGTGCATAATATTATGTGTACATAATATTATGCATCTGATGGGAATTAATGGAATTTCTCAAAAGGAAACCAGAGTGTTTTACGGCATGCTTGAGATTGGCCCAGTATTTGGGAAGATTATCTTTTTAATCTCATCATGTTTGATGTTCCTGAAGCTCCCTTTTGACTTACTGGTAAATATCTACCAACTTATGAGTTTGATATAACAATGTGCTAATTGCAATGCAAAAGACCAACATGCAGCTCTCAACATTTTATTTCTGGGGGCACGGGAGACATCACAGAGGAATGAACCTTACAAAATGGTGGAGCTGCCACTACAGACCCAGCTGCAGATGCTTTCTTTGGGAAAGCCAGACAAATTCATGGAAGTAGCTCCTCCAAAGGTAAGTAAAAGGGCACAAGGGAGCTGTGTGTATCTCAGAAGATACCTCTTGCTAAAGTGTAGAGTTTGGGTCATTAGTGAAATGGGTGTTGGAAGTATCTTTACAATAGCAACACTGCTATCTACAGGGGAGCCAATCCCAAATGCTGCTGTTATTGAAATCCAAGGCATGTTAATTCCTGTAGTTTGAATCCAACCCTAACATGAGCGTGTGGGATTTGCATAAGATGGACCTGAATCCCTCCACTCCCTATGGTGTTCCAAGCACTGGGTCCAATGAGGTGCATCTATTCTAAGTGTTGCTTCTCCTTACTACAGGTGAAAGCACAATCCATCCATTGAAAAAAAACATATTGGAAGTGTTAAGCATGGAATTGCTATGTAAATACATTATTGCTTTCTTTATGCTACTGGAGAATAAAAAACATCAGTTGGAGAACTGGTTTACAACAGAATGACAACTACTCAGTAATGTGTATTTTTTGAGACACATATCTCTTCTGGAAAAGAAGAGAATGTAACTTAATTGACACTTTTGCAAGCAATAGTTACTTCCTTTTCAAGCGTTCACCTTGCTGAGGAAAAAATTGAAATGCAGCCCAAGATATAAAATATTGATGTTGCATTATTCAAACGAGAAAGCTTTGGTATATGTCTCTTTTGTTTAATCATGCTAAAAGCAGAAGTGCACAGGGCATAAATGACAGAACAATAGGGCTCTTATGTATTTAAATGACATCAGACTCACAATGCAGAGCAGAAAATAAAACGCCTCTAAACCTAATACTTCCTAAAAAATCACATATATTAGAGTTTATTAACATGATCCTGTAGTGTCGTTTGGGTTTTTTTATTAATGGAAGTCTTTTTAAGAATGATGTTACATTTATATGTGTTAATCTAGACAGAATAAATAGTAGTCTATATGTTCAGACTGTCAAAGATTTGAAGTTAGGCAATTCCTGTGGAATCCTTGTTTGGTCCACTTTAATTTCTCCACTAAAAAAAAAAATCACTAATTATATGACNTGATGTTACATTTATATGTGTTAATCTAGACAGAATAAATAGTAGTCTATATGTTCAGACTGTCAAAGATTTGAAGTTAGGCATTCCTGTGGAATCCTTGTTTGGTCCACTTTAATTTCTCCACTAAAAAAAAAAATCACTAATTATATGATCATACACTAATATATGATCATACAGAAGGCCACCAGCCTTCTGCCTCTTTCAGGACATGGGATGTACCATGGCCACTTAACAAAGCACTGTTCAGCATCACATTTCATCTCTATTTAGCATGTGGCCTTGTGACATGTTTATTGTATTCCTTGCTCTGAATACAAAACTGTAATATTCTCCTGTTTTCCTTTTTTTATTGTACTTCTTACTGCAATATTTGAGTGCCTTGCAAATGACATCGAATTTATCTTACAGTGCTTCCTGTGAGGCAAATTGACTTTTTTCTGTGTTACAGATGAGAAATAGGCATTTATGCAGGATAAAATCTCTGATATTAAAAGTCTGATCTGAGATCCCTATAGTCTGATTTTTCACAAAGTTTCTTAATTTAGAATTTTGAACAACTCTGCATTACTTAAGTGAATGTATTTCCTAACATGTTCATATTTGAGTATTGCAAACATTTTCTAAAAGTGATGTTAGGGTGTTTTTCGCATTGTTTTTAAGAAAAAATAATTAGAATTACATTTAAGCAAGATAAAATTTCTTACTGTGAGTGTGGTTGAACACTGGAACAGGTTTCCCAGGGAGGTTGTGGACTCTCCATCCTTCAAATGTGATATCCAAAACCCAACCGGGCAAGGTCCTTGGTAATGCTCTTTGGCTGATCCTGCTCTGAGCAGGAGATTGGACTAGATAATCTCCATAGGTGCCTTCCAGCCTCATCTACTCTGTGATTGTGGGCTTCTGTGAGATTTCAGCTGTGTTAGCTGCAAAAATTATAACAGAGAAAAAACCTGAAAAGTATAGACTGTATATTACGTGGGTTTAGCTCAAGTTCTTCAAAATCCTTCCTGCTTCAGTTCAATCAAGATAATGTCAGCATAAATTCAAATTAATGAAAATGTTTAATGAAACATGCTAAATATTCTGTATCTATTTCTCTTAGATCTAGTACAAAGACTGTGAAATGAAGCCAAATATTTTCATTTGTTAAAAGGTACCCTCAATGAAGGAGAGATGACTAGTTTAAGATCACAGAATTATCAGCTGAAAAATGAAATGACAAGCAGTTCCAGTGCAAATTAAAGAAAATTTATGGAAATAGTATTAATTGCATGATTTAATCTAGGAAAACAGATTATTAGAATTTGGAAAACATAATTATAGTTAACTATCTATGTATGCCCTGTATCATTTCACATTATCTCTTTTGTAACATAATAGAATGACAAATATAAATTATTTTGTTAATACAATAAAACTTACATTAAGTATATGTTAGAGCATAATGCACAACATTTGAAGATTCTCTAGTTCAAGGAAGACACCTAAAATCCAAGTGTGATACAGAAGGACTTGCTTACTTTTTCCCTGTCCAGGTGATAAGAGATATCAGGTAGGACTCACATGGAAATGGTGTCAACTCTCACCCATTGAGGGACAGGGGAACATCTCACAATGCTGGATGATAGAACAGAAAGCACTTTCCTGCTCAGTGTTACCTGATGGGATCAGAGCTCTATGAAATGGGACAGAGGCTCTACACAGTGAGGGTGGGGCTCTGTACAAGACATTGGGACATGATGGATGTGGAGCTAAAGAGTCCAAACTGGGAATTGCAATTGGAAGACAGGAATAACAGAGGAGCTGAAGACCCCCTGGCAGCATCATCTCTCTGGCCAAACACCCTTACTATACAAATGTCTTCCCATAAAAAGGCTTTCTAAAAGCTTTTGTACAGTAGCCTAGTAGTCAGCTCATAAGTCAGCTCTTGCAGTGTGTTGCATCACAGTGCTTAAGATCTTGTATGGATTCCTCCATCAGTGCTCAGTGGAAGCAATGTTAGACACTAAACTCTGAAAATGCTGTCCTAAGCCATGAATATTGGTGTGATTCTTTTATCGTGAAGAGAGTCCAAATGAAACCAAGCTGGAGTCTGCACAAGACAGGGAGGGCTGTAAAATTCTCTCTGCCCACAAGAGGGTACATCCCACACTGTGCCACTTCTTAAGTCAGGATAAAAATTCAGCTTAAACAGCCAATGGATGTGATGCAAAATTGGTCACATTTCAGATGCTTTATCTCTTACATTGAATTAGATAAAAGAAAAAAAATTATCATGTGGAGTACTAGAGACAAATAAAAGACAGGAAGATGTAAAAAATGCTGAGCTGTAAAAAATTATATGGGTTTAAATCAAATCACAATGGAAAGAAGAAAACAGAACAGCGTCATCATCCTTTCTGCAGGTCAGGACCCTATTGTGCCTAATAGTGCCCATCCGCAAACACACAAATCACAGAATACTTGCCTTATTAATCTAATCTAACAAAAATATATTTAAAATTTACTTTTAAATATGAAAAAATAATTTCAGAGATATTAAACACAGAAATTACTAACTCTCTGGTAGACAACTGTCAAACATAAATAAACCCAATTTAAAAAACATACAGTATATCCCACTTAGAAAAATCCTTATGTTCTTCTAGACCTTAACAACAGAAAGAAGCATTTTTCTCTGATTTTTAATAAACTTCAGCTTTCTTTCATAAAATCTACAAACATCCCTTAAGGCTTACAGACAAGGCTGTCATGTGCCTTTCAGGTCTATACTTTGTGTTTGGTCAAGTAAACATGAAAATATGGTTCATTGATAAGACAAAAAATGTATACATATGAAAATAGAGATGGAGAGAAACCAAAGAACAAGGAATAACATATTCATATGGCAGAGAAGAGTTATGAAGTGAGCAGTCAAATCTGTATTTTAGTTGGGTTTAGGAGTTCAGAAGTGTTTATGCAGAATTTGTATCTCTTGGGGCAGAAGAGCGATCTAGTGGGATGAATCCAATCTGGGAGAGGAGTTATAGGGTGGTCTGGTGTGGCCAAGAAACTTGATGATCTGCTTCTCTTTTTTTTGTCTCAATTTTCTTCCCTTCTGTCTTTTCCTGTGGCTTGAATGCATGGATGCTGTCTGCTGTGCTGCCTGTGCCCTGAGAGTGTGCACACTCTCTTTGTATTATGGATAAGTAGCACTTGACACCTACATCTGCATCAGAGTAGAAAGGATTTATTTCATCTTGAACCTACCACTAAAGGACCAGTTCATTAAGGCTGGGTAGCATTTGCTGACCAGAGTTCCCTAATTCTGTGATGCTTTGTTCAAGCTCTTGAATCCCCAATAAGTCAAAGCAAAGGCAAGGCACAGAATCATAGTCTGCTGTCAGTAAAGATTGGTTTATTTACTTTTTTTTGCTGCTACATTATACATAGCAGCTATGAATGGATAATTCCACGTATGTCATGTTACTTCTGATGGTTTAAGAAGGAACAGCACATTGCGTTGCAGCTGCCATGAATTCCCAAGAATTGTGTTATTTTACATTGTGCTATCTTGCTCTACATTATACTCTGCCCATCTTGGTGTGCACAGACCTTTGGTCACACAAATGTACTTATAGGGTGAAGGAAAGGTTTAAATAACAATGATAAATTCTTGTACAACCCAAGCTTTTTTGCAGATAGGCCAAATATTTATTTCTGTACTTCTGAGTCTCCCAAGGAGTCAATTTCCACAAGCTCCCACCCTGCTTTAACTATGATGGCTATGGAAGCAACTTTGGAGAACTTTCCATCACCACTAGACTCCCTGTG
This sequence comes from Pachyramphus minor, assembly GCA_013397135.1. Lineage (NCBI taxonomy): Eukaryota > Metazoa > Chordata > Aves > Passeriformes > Tyrannidae > Pachyramphus > Pachyramphus minor. Next base: position 714,535 of record VYXB01001449.1, read on the forward strand.
CAAGAAAGCAATATACCTGACTTTTAGACTGCTAATACCTTATGACACATAGCAGTTAAAGAAGAAGATTTCCAAAAGGGATGATTTTTAGGATTCCTGTTTCCCCATATTCTCTCAGACACATCTAACAGCTATACTCCAAAATAAATGGTCATGCAGCTCTGGAGAAACATAATCAAAAAGCAAGTGGAATTAAGCAACTGTTTCTCAGAATCTGATAATAAACAGAAGATGTGAAGGGAAGGAGAAAAACATTATAAAATCATGAGCTTTCTTTCTCTATTTGTGCATGTCTGCAGTAAATGCCTTTATTTTTAATAGAAGTCACACGGCTATCTATGTATCTCTATATCTTCAGTGTATCTATATACAGTGTCTATTGTAGTGATATCATAAACCAGATATGCAGCAATGGAAAAACATTGATTTTGAATACGAAAGAGCTACTACATCTCATTCACTTCTCCCGTTCAATGGAAGAGGTTGTTTCTGAGGATTTGTGTCCTTCCAATACACATGGGGAAAAAATACAATTGACAGACTGTAATTAAAGACTGCATTAGTACATGTGCAAAAGCAGACAACATGAAAATTTGAGGAGTAAATTTAATTCTCCCATTCCTGATCATTAAAGTGTTTGGCTTTGTAATTTCAATATTTTAACATAATTTTTGCTATGTTGTGAATATCTGTAGGACCCCACTTTTTAGTTTACACCTCCTGAGGGACTGAATGCTTCAGAGTTAATGAACTTTCTCATCAGTTGGCCCTTAGTTTGAACTGAAGCCAACTCATCAGGATGAAAAGCATCTTGCATCTAATGGATGTTTGGGGTTCTGTATAGAATGAGTTTGGCAGGTCTCTTTCTCTAGCTGCCACAACACAAACATGCCATAATGCTCTGCACTAATTGGCAGATTCAGGGAAGAGGCCAAATGTTGGCTGGTCTATTGAGTCTGATCTACCCTTTTTGCCCCTGGAGGAAATATTCCACCTCAGGTATGTTGTCATGGTTTGTCAGTGTTTCTTAAGCTTACCAGACTGCCTCCTTTCAAAATCCAGAGGATATTAGTCATGAAGGACATCTGGTGATGCCTTTCATTATTATTAAAACTACACGACTATTTAAAGACACAGTCACGAATACATCTTTTGCATATAGGCAAACATTTAGTTAGCTAAACTGAATAAAATGTCACCTGCCTCTACCAAAACTTGGTGTTTACACATATTTGCAAAACTCCTACTTGCTTCAAGGAGATTTTGTGTCCTAGTCCTGTACTGACAAGTGTTTGTGTTTACCCAGAATTTCCTTATATTTTAATACTTCAACCTTTTATTTGTATGTTCCAGAATGCACACACACACACACATTGTGTGTGTGTGTGTGTGTGTGTGTGTGTGTGTATGTAGGTATATAATATCAATACATTCAATATTCCTCCTTGGACGAGAAAAACAAAAGTCTGTCTTTGTATACATTAATTGGAAATTCTTTGTATGTCAGTGAATGGACAGGTAAAAAGCATATTTTTCAAAGGCATCTTTTTGATTTGCATCCTTTTAATCTCTTCTTTTTTTCTTCATTAACACCATGAAGTAACTGAAACCTAGATCTTTCTAGCGTTCACAGACATATATCCTAAGTTTATGTTCAGGTTGGACATAGAGTCAAGTCCTCCACCATGGCTGGATCAAACGTCACAAAATGGGGAAGAAAAGCAGATGAACTAATGAATAATCTTGTCTTGTGTTTCCCTGCTCAAAACCTGCTACTGTAACAGAACTTCTGCTCTCCTGACTACTTACACTGAAATAAGACAGTCATCTGCAAATGAGCAGCCAGAAAAAGTGCGAAACTAATGTGGAAGGGAATGATCTGAGCTCGTGTTTAAGCCGTGTCCACCAGGCTTTTCTGTATTTACTGAGGAAGATTTCTGGAAGAGATTCACCACCAGAAATCAGTCATGCACCCAGTGCAGCACAGAGTGATGTTGTTGGATATATCATGCTTTTGGGTGTCTCCCCTAAGCTGAGATACTGTGAAGTCAGGTGTGGTGCACTCTGCTGGAAGGTGTCAGTTCTTCCCAAGCACCTCTTATTTTTTGTTAGTCAGGCAACAATTAAAGAGCCTACAGGGAGCATACTTCTCTTTCCTCCAGCTGTTTCCAAGGTATAACTCTGCAGCTAAACTGTGCCACCAGCAAGGCCTGGTGATCATATTTGTTTTGCAGTGTGCAGTCTTCTCCCTCTTAAAAACACAACAGTTCCTCTACTCCCTTTGCTCATGCTCACTGAGTGTTCGCATATGCTTTGCACAATTTACCCCACTTGCTCTCTCCCTTTTATTCCCTTTCTTCTTTTCCTTCTGAAAATTAAAAAGCATATTGGGTTGGTATTCATGAGTTGATGTTTATGCATAAAACACTAAATGGTGATATTTTTATCTACTTCCCTCCAGTAAAAATTCTAACCATTCTCGTGGCCTCATATGAGGCAGGAATATTGTTTCTTAAACCATTACTTTTTTTTAAGTTACAGATCCTTTTTTCTCCCTCACAATTACTGATTTCAACTCAGGACACCTACCCACTAGTGCTCAAAAAATTTTGTAAGTATTTAACACTTATTCAGTCAATTGGACATTTGATGGTGTACTTGGAAGAGTGGGACATAACACCATATACAATTTAAATACTTTAGAAATGTATATAAAAAGTCTAAAAATACATGATTGTACTAATAATTCCAGTTTTATCATTAGTACTAAACATTAAATATTACTTTTAAATATTTTTTAATTCTAGTTTTATTTTTTACAGAATCCTGAGTTGGAAGGGGCCCACCAGGATCATTAATTCCAACTTCTGGCCATGCACAGGACACCCCAACAATCACACCATGTGCCTGAGAACATTGTCCAAATGCCTCTTGAACTCAAGACAGGCTTGGTGCTGTGACTACTTCCCTTGGGAGCCTGTTCCAGTGCTCATCCACCCTTTGGGTGAAAAACCTTTTCCTGATATCCAACCTAAACCTCTCCTGTGATTTTGCGCCTTGCTTGGACTATATCTTTTATCAAGTTTGTAATGAATTAAATAGAAAAGGGGAATGTAAAACTGACAAGTTTAGATTACCGAGTCTTCAATGAAAAAGAGGTAAACATAAGTACCATATGTTTTCCAATGTCAGTGACCGAAGTCAACAGTCTAGAATACATTGCTACCAATGTTGTGACTTTTTTAAAAAAAGTAACAACAGTATTTTTTTTCATTATCCAGCTGTGGCACCAATTCCAATGTTTTTTCTTTTCATTCAAACCCACCAGAAATGTGTCAAGTTCAGGGTCAGGACTATGCTGACAGACATGTTTCGGCACCTCTTCCAGCTTCGATATTTTCACTGCTGTCGAGGTGTTCTCAACAGTGCCAAACTCTTTGTCAGACTGTTCATCCAAAATTCAACAAAAAGGAAGGATCAACCAACAAGTCAACCAAGAAGTCCACAAAGTCTTGGTCAGGGACTTTCCGAGTTGCCATTGGCATCTTATACCTCGAAGTTTTAACATTTTTTCAATAACAAGCTTCCACAGTTACTACCACAAACACTGATAAGAGCAGAGATTAGATCTGCAGTGAAGGCACATGTCAATGAGATGCACCAGACAACAGCTTTATCTGTTAAAAAAACTCCTACTCTATCCCAATAGAAACGTTTTATTGCAGAACTTACTGCAGCAGCGTAGTTTCTTTGAAATATTTTTTTAAAACTGCAGGGGTGATTTTTTTTTCTATTTTCAACCTCCTCACAGGTTATCTTTATTCTGTGTAGTCTACTGCAATTTACCGAGCCATAACCCTCTTTCTGTTTTCAGTGTGTGGCCTGGAAGAGGAAAGACAGGACTTAAAAAAAGGGAAAGAGCACCTGAAAGTCCAGAAATCTTGAAGAAATTAATTTCAAAATTTCTCAAAAGAGGTTGGATCAGCTTTAGTAATAAAGATAATTCAGATAGACATTTTACTTGTATTTATACAGACATTTAAAATGCTTATCCTTAATTTTCTATAATAGAGAAACTGCATCTCACAGGCAGGTATGTCTCAAGTATTTCATAAGGCTTTTGGTTTCATATAAAGGTATCCATCTTCAAAGGCAGATATTGAATGATTAGACAGTGATCTCTATTAAAACTTCTATAGTTCTTCCATAAGTCCTTAAGTTCCATAACTTTTATATTTGTAGTATTCCATGTGCAAACGAGTGTAAGACCACAGATATGCAACAATTTTTTTTTCTGCATGTAATTAAAGGGGGCCTTAATGTCTAGTGTTATATTTTCAGGATACTATAGAATAATCCAAATCCTGTATACAGAAAATTGTGCATAGTTTTCATGTGTGACTAAAAAGTGAATTAATAATTCATATTTTACAATATTTACTGAGTAAAAGGGGTCATGCTACACTTTTTGCATTCATAAGCTCCAGATCCAGACTTTCCAACCCTTTATTTATAAAAAATGAAATATCATGACCTTTTAACAACAGTCTATTCACAGGGGCCAAAGGTTTTTATTGCTGACCTATTAATCTATTATAAAATAATAATTTCCCTGAGTCGCCTTTTTTTAAGGAAAAGCAAAACAAAACCACAAAGATTAAAAGAATAAGGATTAAAATTCCCCAAAAGATTCCCCAAACACTGGATTTCTTTTTGTTTCCTTCACCAGAACACATCAAGCAAATACTATAATTTATAGCTTCACCCCCTTATAAATCATAAATCCACACAGAAAAAAAAAAAATCAGTTCTGTGCATACCTCTCTTCTAGTAATTTTAAGTTTTCCCATGTCCATTAGGCCCTTACAACCTAATCTTGCTCTGCCAATTGCTCCCATGGTGAGATCATTAAGTAAATTATTTAAAGATCAAACAGCCTGCAGTGACAATGGAGTTCCATGTAAGGTAAATGCTTCAAAGGCCCCCTCCCCCATTCTCAAATTATAGCTCTACAGGCTATTCATCACCTCTGGATGGGGCATGCCCCACCATTACTTGGCTTTTTGCTGCAGGCTAAGGTAGCACCACTAATTGGCCTTTGTAACAAAACTGACCTGTGGACAGGATAAAACTTGTTTGGAGCTTTAGAGACAACAATTATTCAAGGTTAAAAACACATCAATGCCAGAGCTACGTCACTATAATAAGGGTGAATGAATTTCTTCCTCTTGGGTCTTAATGTGAAAGAATGCGTTCATGTTGTGCCCATGACAAACAAAAGCTCCTTCAGGTAGTTGAACTGGTCCACTTTTCTTTCTTTCCCCCACCCCTTCTTTTTTAGCTCAAGGACAAGAAGGTCTATCATTTTCTTTATTTCTTCAGAGCCCCTCACAGTGACGGCCCTTTGATCTCTGAGAATAATGGTAGATGGAACAATTTAACTGCTTCATACAGGTGCAGGAGTTTATTTGACAGGTTGTGGCTTTTATTTCTAGCACATTAGCTGCGTGCATACAAATGGGCTCTTGACAGATTCAAGCAGGTAGATCAGAATTTTTTTTTTTTTAAGAAGCCTCAACAAAAGCCTGACCACACCTGCAATGATGGCACAATTTGAAATGCTGCATAAATTAAAGACAGGTAAGGCCACTGCGTTCCCTGCTGTGAATGAATTTTTACAACTAGAGAAACAGCAGGTAGGAGCAAAAGGAGGATGCATCAAGTAAACAAAAAGGGATTCATTGCCTCTCAAATTAAAGACACCCTATTTAGTCTGACTTATTTTAAAATAAATGATGCTACTAGACAAGATTTTATGCTGTATTGCCTATAACAGGATAGAATGCAAGATAGAAGCAAAGTGAGGGAAAACATTTTCAAATTGCTTTTACTCACACCAGCACTATTTTCCCAAAGGAAAATTATCTGTAGAAATTTTTTTGCCTTTACAGTTACTTATGATTATGACTAGTAAAGTGAACATCTACCCTCAAAAGCCTTGTAAAATGAGGGTCTCTTCACTGTTTGTTTGGGAGTGTTTTGGATTTTCACTTAAAGTGTCATTGAAATGGCTTGTGTAAGGGGATGCTATTCAATAGTGCACCAGCTAATAACATGTCTGCTAAAGATTGCTTCTTCAGACTGCTACCACTTACGGAAGCCACACATGCATTTTATGTTTATTTGTCTCCTCTTTTGAGTTTGCTTTTTTTCCAGTGCATTGCAGTTCTTCAAAGAATATCCTGCCCTCAAAGTCATGTATTCAAGAAAAATAAGTCATGGGAATGCACAGATCTTGTGCCAATAATTCGCTTGGAAGTGTTATACCAAGACTAGTCATACAGATGCAGTTATACTAGAGTCAAGATATTTTATACTGGTTTAGCTAATTTGCCTTGTGGGAATATTTATTCTAGACTAGCAGTCTTTATGGCAACGGAAATGCTTCAGCACTGCAGGACTGTATTAATATAAGTGCAACGCCGTGTTTAAAATTATAAACCTTGATGTTACATTTACAACAGTCCACCTCTACTGATACAGCTGTGACCAAGTGCAATATGAAGAGGTAAGACAGCTGGTCAGTGCTGAGAAAAACCCTACATAGTCCTTTCAAGTCCAAACTACTGTATTTTTAGTGCATGTTTTGTCACTGCAGCGGACTGATAACGTACTGCTTCATAGCTAACGTGCTCCTGAAGGACACATGGCCCTCTTATCACCTGTGTGGTAACTACAGTAGCTATTAAACAGATTTGGTGAAAAACACATCCCAGTTCTCTGGGCAATATAGTGTTCTCAGAGAGGCAACAGAAGCACAAGACTGCACTGAGGAATAAATACTGAGGATAACAGTTAGTCAGTTTAACTGTTTCAAATTTGTTTGTAGTGAGTCATGTTCAAATGTAATGTAAACATGGGTATTTTTTCAGGTAAACTGGTGTTTTACTCTACATAATCAACGCATTCCACAGGAGAGCTTGAGCCACACTTAAGTGTTTCTGAGAAACAGTCCTGAAGGTGAAGGTCCTGGAGTGAACTTTCCACTGATAGAGCACAGAATACTGAAATTCTGAATTGGATGTAAATCACAATATTCTGCTGGCACAGTACAAGGTAATGTAATTACAATGGGAAGATTCCTGCCATTGGCACATCCCCAGGGGATTTTTGTGGTCAGCTGATGGGAGAAGTAGTTTAACTACGCTGTTTTGTGCATCATTTGGCTATTACAGTTCCTGGGGGCACTCCACATTGCTGCAGTGCTGCAGGTTAAGCAATGGTCTTGTGGGGGTCACTAACCACCTGCAGGGTTGTGTTTACTTACAGTCTTCCAAGAAGTTTGGCTGCTAACAAGTTGGATTGCGAATGGCTGCTGTAGAGCATGTTAACACAGCTCCTCCTGTGGACACTTTACCATGGGAAGATGCCATCCGGTAGCAGAGCAGAAGGAATGCTACCCTGCAGAGCAGTGGAGAGCTCACAGTTTCCATGTCAGTGTGGGAAATGTTGCCCAAAGCCTGTAACACAAAGAGAAGTGGCTCCCCCAGGCCAGACCACAGACTCTGCCGTGGCTGGCTGTTCTGCCTAGGGACTCACTGAGAGATCAGTGTCTGAAAACAAACTCAATTCTGTATTAAATTCTTTCTTCTCCACCCTGCACCAGCTGTGCTAGGATGCTGACCAACAGGCACTCCTTGTTCTAGAACAAATAGCCTCCTTCTTTGTTTGTTTGCCTGTTAATTAAAAAACAAATTCTCATTTGGAAAAAGCCGAACATCAGGATGTGGGAAAGACTGGCTCAGAGACACAGCAATGAGTCCTGTCGGCAGTCTGCTGCTCTAGCTCCCACAGCCAGAGTCCCAAAAATAAATGTGAGGTGTCTCAGCTGCCAAAACAGTTTCAGTAAAAAAAAAAAGACATGTGAAATGCATTAATGATCAGATATTTTGGAATATTTAATGAGAAAAAAATTGAAGACTTACCCTGCTCTGCCTGTTTTGCCTTTGCTATTTTAACATTGGAAATAAAATATGCTGCAGCAGATTGTATTTCTATTAAAGCTGTAACGGGTTTATGACAGTATTAAAACAGTGCAGCAAACATGGAGATTATTGCAAGAGTCTTTTAGGCTTTTTTATTACTCTTATTTAACCAAATGTATAATAGCTTTGTGGCATCTAAATTTATGTAAGTAGAAGCTTTCTTCCAAGAATTTGAATATTTATCTGGTAACTGATCAATCAGACTTCATTTCCAAGGATTTTTTATATATAAATCTTAAAGGACTCTGGAGTACCTGTCTCCTAATACCCAACAGATTAGAAACTGAACTACAAAAACACAACTTTCAAAAGAAGTTTATATGTAACGATATACCAGTTGATGCATGAATTAAAACAGGGCTGTGGCAAATACTATCTCAATGCTTCATTTCTTCCAAGGAAGACTGTAAATTTTAAATCAGTACTAGTGCAATATTGCAGTCAGAGATGACATCAGGTAAATTTTTTAATTATTCTGGTTTTCTTCGAATGAGTTAAAAAAATCTTCCCCTCCACGTGACCAGACCTATGGCCATCATTGATGCTTGAAAAAACTTATAAAGCCCAAATATTTTCCACATCTCTGTGAAAAATCATGCATCTCAACAGTTTTAAAAATACCACAGTGTGTGACAGGTACCTGCAATGATCCAGCTAAAAGGTACCCAACATGTTGGATCCTAAAGTTTCTACTTAATGCTGCAGTACTTTGCAGTTGAGCAAACGTTTTACAAATCAGTTCAGAGTCAATGATAATTATTATAATCTTTCCTATGACTTCAAGGACTTCAAATCTGACTTCTACCTGATCTTGCAATTTTCCAGGTGTTTGGACTTACATACATGTTCACCCAATTCACAGAACTTTACTGTCTTTGTTTCCCAAAACTCTTACCTTTCCTGCATTTTTTGTATGTGCCAAATAAATTGAATGACTATTCTCCCCGTTTACTTTTTTCCTATTTCACAAGCCTCCTCCAAGGGGTTTTCATGTTAAGTTAGCTGTATTGTCAACCTGCTCCTGAAATTTGTTTGTCTATTTTCAGTAGATTTTGTCTTGCAGAACAAGCTGCTAATTCTGGTAATAGAGGAACACTTTCCCTGGTGGTTCCTAAAAGTCAGAAACTTTGGGTTTTGGAATAATCGCTACGGCCTATTTTGTGTCCTTAAATGAGCAGTTACATCTTGTTGCTTGCTCTAGCTGCACCTGAATCTTTCTGAATCTTCTTGTGCTCTTAAGTGCTCTTCATAATTCCCTGGAAATGGGAATTGATCCTAAGGATGGTATGTAGGAATGCCTACACTAACTGGTGAAGCGCATAGAGGGAAGGAGTAGGGTTTGATTTACTGCAAGCCACTTTGAATCTAGGACCTCATGACTGCCTCATACGTCTACTGGCAATGCAGTTTGCTTTGGCCACTGGTCCCAGGAATGCCCTGTGCCTCTGTACAGTGCAGGCTGCTGGAACAAATTAAATAGACTGGTTAATCTTGTCAAGGTCATATCACTTTCTCAGAATTTCTAAGCAAATTTTGATCCTTAGTCTTTTGCTACAAATTAAGATCAATTTAGGGTATTTCATGAGGTAAAATCTTGTTTTGGCATCTCCATGGTGAAAACATCAGATTTTTTTTTTTTTAAATAGTTACATCCTTATTTTGGTGTTTTGGCATAATTTGGTATGATTAGCACTGATCACTTCTTGTGGTGAGCACAGTTAAAGGACTAACAATGAGTCTTCTATTGCTAATTGGTTTCTTTAATAAAAGCAATTCTATATTATTTACCAGTGCTATAGGGTTATGTAAGTAGCCTATTACAATTAATAGGAGGTGCCTGAAAGTATGGATTTTTCTCTTCTTAGCCTATGAATATTGCAGAGTATTATGACCCCTGTATTTCACTCCTGTAGACTGAGACATAGCACTACATAACGCAACTTCAGTCCATTTTGAGATGACTGAAAATTGTCCTGATTTTTTGTTAGAGTAATGATCAAATATTGATATTTCTTCAGTTCATACAAATGGATACAACCTTTTTACATGCTACTTAGTCAATATATTCTGATGTTCACATTAGGGATTTGGAAATCAATATACTTTTCCTGTTATTCTTTTATGATTAAATCAATTGGGGTTATTTACTCATAGCAGAAAATATGGGTGATTGCAAACCCTGTGGCTTGGTGAATTGCTTTCTCACTACTGCTGCCCTGTAATGAGAAGGTACAGGTTCTCTTCAGGGGTTGACTAAACTTGCTCATGTATAGCAGCAATTTGAGGTGCAGAAATTGTTTATTATTAAGGGCTAGCAATGTTTCCTGCCAAAGGGCATCTTCCTCATTTGCCATTACATTAGCATTGACAAAGCATAGTAATACTAAAGCCCAGCAGTGCTGACCATATGGAGAAAAATAGCAGATACTTGGTAATTTGGCTTAAACCAGTATACTTTGACTCCTAGGTTAGAGACACCAGTTAAAAGACAACAGAATAATATAACGGATGCACAGCAGGAATTTTGGAAATATTATAACTGAGAATCAGAGCTATAAAAAGATAGAGATTGTGCATTAAACAGATTTGTGTTAAAACTTGTATGAAAGCTGCAGCAGCTAATCTGATATTCTAGACCTGACAATCAGATGTTGGTTATCTTTCAGAGGCAAGAATACATATTAATTTGCACAGTAGCTTTAAGTAAACCTACAGTTAATGCACTGGAATACAAAACTTACATTGTCTAAATTTCCATGTTGATTTTATTTCTGTGTGCACCATCCATACTTTACGTTTGGAAGGGTAAGTGTGTGTAAGTCTGGAATGCACATAATTGGCCATTCCCTTGGTGCATTTAGAGAAAAGTACCTTTCATTCATTAAAAGTACTTGAGTTTGAGCCTATTTGACTAACCTAAAGCCTCAATAAGCTTGGAATGCCACAATTCTTATTTTGTGCAGCTCATTCGAGAACCTTAAATTTGAAAGCCCTATGATGTAACAACTATTAAGGGAAAAACCCTGCAAACCCTAGAAATATTTCTTTTTGCTATAGTACCCTCTGCTTGAAATTAAGGTGAGGAAAATGGCACAATGATTGAGGTGGTGAGCTTCCCAAGCCTTAAGCAAAGCACCCATTTAAAAATCATCATGCACCCCTGTATGGCAGGTACCATTACTTTTACATGTGTAATTATATAAGAGGGTTGCATACAATTGGAGAAATCAGTTTAAGTTCTTGTTCAAAAAAATCTCATAATCATATAACTACCTGCTATGTATACTTTTCCATCTCACCAACTTCAGCAGTATTTAAGCATATACTTACCTAACTTTAAATTAGGGACACCCCTGTACTGCTAACACCACGGAGATAGCTGTTGGCCTTGCATTCATGTGCTCTCCTCCTCACCAAACATGTACAGTGCTACACAGGTACAGCTGTGGCCTTGTTCTGTACATCTCTCAGCTGACTGAAAAGCTCTACTGTTCCAAAGACCACAAGATGTTTCAGCAGTTTTTTGTCTGGGCAGAGATGGCAATGATAGTAACCTAAGCAATGTAACTTTTTATAGGGGAGAGAATGGCAAGTCTTATAGTTGATGGAAAAATAGGTTTTTCATCGTTTAAGCTGCAGAATATGTAACCATTCATAAACAGTCTATCAGAATTTAAGAGCCAAAAGATTCCAAATCAGATTATCTCCTGAAAAAAAAATACTTTCCATAAGTGAAAAATACAGGAATAATACAGACGTATCATAGTGCCTTGATTCACTAAACCTTTTGTCAGTTTGAGCAGTATGAGCCTACTCCAGCCTTCAGCAGTTGGAGGTGGTCTCTGCTTAGTTTTTGTATGTGCTTGGGTGACTTATTATATAAAAAAATACATCTTATAAAGCAAAACTTGGATTTTGGGGAAAAAGGGAAAACACAGGATTTTTAAAGCAAAGTCCTGGAAAAATATCATGACTGCCAAGCCTTGATCAAAATTATTTTTATGGCTGAGTTTTAAACTTCTAAAATCTGATTCTGTGATGAAAGAACTTACAGACCCTTGATTGTATCAATGAGGCTGAGTTCTTCAACAGTAAAAGTCAGGTGTCAATCCATATGACTACATCTTAAATTTAACGCATAAACACTAATGTGAACAACAGCAAGCATGACAAGGCAGCAGTGTATTTAGATCTCACTTAAAAATCAGTGGAGGTAATTTCTCTTCCTTGACAGCAGCAATCTCATAAATTGAGCTCACTGATGAATGTTTTAAAACATATTTTCTCTTTCTTCCTCCTCTTTTAATCGAAACAGGCAAAGATTGAAACCTCACGTGCATACAGATACTGGAGCCCATCCTTTCCAAAGCACCACTAGACTGCTTTTGTTTCTGTGGAGACTGGTCAACCAAATCTCATAATTTTGAGAAACTCAGTCAAGAGTCGAAACAAGAAAATGGAAACAAAAGGGACAAAGAAAGCATGTGGATTTCTATGTAGTTTATATCCCTGGATTCAGTAGTGCTTTAAAGTTAAGAGCCAGATCTCAAGATCAGTATCAGCATGAACTTAGACACTGAAGGAATGACTTAAAAATGTGAGTGTTATGGCTAAAATATTTGAAATGGACAACAACGAGTAACTGGCAGCACGTAGTAAAGTCTGCTAGCAGGGGTTGCCAGGACCCTGCTAGCAGGAATGGCTATAATTCAGTTTGGAAATAACAAAGGAATAGAGAGGTGTCAAAATATCTGAACGCTTAAGGAACACTGCAAATATTTTTTAGCAATAGTAGAAACGTGACTGCGTAATATACTGAGCTGATTCCCACTTTGACTTATACAATTGCAAATCTAGTGTAATTCTCTTGATTTCACCATTTTACCAGAAAAACAGGATGTGTCTTTGGAACCTTTAAATAAAAAAAAAAAAAGATGACAAAAATCCATCACACTTCTGAAACAAAACACTGCAAAATTCACGCATTCAATAAAACAACTTTTCACTAATGCAGGTGACTCTCTAGTTTCCTTGTCTCTCCCCCCTCTATTGAAATGACTTTGCATACCCTTACATTTTTCCAGACAGCAAAGGGAGGCTTCCCTCACAGCTTGTGGCAGGGCATTTTCAGAGTCTGTGTTAGTGGCGTGCTGGAAAAGGGTTGTTTCCCTCCTTCCCCAGAACTGTCTGCACCTCATCAGCATCCTCCTTCCTCACCAGCCTGAATCTGGCCAAGCATTCTAAGATCATTTCCAAACCTGGCTGCCCTTCAAGCCATCATCTTGGTACACGTCGCCAGTAAAATGCCAGTGGCCAGCTCCCTCTGGGTAAGCAATCTTCCTAATGAAAATAGGTCTGAAGTAATTATCAAAAATAGCATTTTGCATATAAGCAACACAGTTAAATACCTTGATGGAATCTAGTAAATTTTAAGTACAATTTTTTAGGGTGTGAGTGACAGGCTCTTTGAAAAGAGTTAGGAAATATTAGTGTTCTGTGACTGCAAGCTTGATTTGCTAATAAAGACAATACCTTACTCCAAAGGCTTTTTCCAGCTGCAGCCCCTGAAGCACAAACGTCGAGCATGTATCACACAGAACTGTCAGTTACTACTGGAGCCAGAAAATTGTTGTTTCAAATGTTACAGTACAGGAAAATCGCCTCTCTGCACTTGCTGCCAAAAAAATGACAGCTTAATTTATGCCATGCTGAAGCTACATTACAGAGCCATTCAGCCTGGCAGTTAAGTACACTCCATGCTCACATCTTTCCCCTGTGCAAGTGCACTGGGGAGAAATACACAGGGACTGTAATAAGGACAATTGGCTACAGTGTTTTCCATGTCACTGGAACTAAATACAGGTGAAACAGTATCAGCAATAAAATACATCACCTGAACCTCATATGCAAAACACCATTCGGTGTATGGATTCAAGAATAATCAGGAAGGATGTGTGACAGAATTGTTATGCATGAAGCGGATTATAAAGGGGTTTGCTCGTGTCAGACCTCTGGGTTTTATGTTGAAGGGAGGTGTTGAGGTATTACCCATGCCTTTGAAAATTATGTCAGTATCCTTGGTTCAGACCTTCAAAACTTGGCAATGTTTACACTTTCTGAAATTAAAAATCTGACAGTATTAAAGCACAGCCTAGTGTCGATATTTGTCATGAAGGTTTTCAGAAGATATTAAAGATGCACATGACATTATTTAAAATGAACCATCAGCCAAATAAATACCATAGAATTATCATCCTAAATGCATCCCAAGATTGCTATGTAGTTTTTTAAGGCCAAAGCTTAATTTTGTTTGACATTGAAACAATGATCACCCATGTAATAGAATGAAAGGAAATTATCATGTCTCTTCTTCTGCTTAGTTTATTCATATTAATCACATGGTAATTATGTCCAGAAAGATTGATCTTAAATAATCTTGCAAATGAAGAATTGTAATTCATTTCATAAACTCATCAAGATCAAAACCAGTTGATCCGGATGTCAGTTGATTTATTTCCCCTCTCCTTCCTTTTCCACTCAATGTTTTTACCAATATTAATGTGTGCAATATTAATGCTTACCTTTAGTATGCTTTTGCTAACAGCTAACTCATTCACAGCAGACTGGCTTCACAGCTGTTTTGTGAGTTGGAGGGCAGTAAAATGAGGCTGCATAATATAAATCAAACACACTAACTGAGATTTTTAAAGCATAAATGGTCTACTACTAGTTCTAGGGTTTTTTTGCTATGAAAGCTACCCACATTGTGTGTAAAACCGCTGTGGGTGGTTTAAAGAAAATATTTCTTACTAACTTGGAAATCCTGGGACAACTGAATAACTTCAGAATTCATCATCATCTCGGAACAATGTCAGGCTTAGAACAGGTATGGCTTCCCTGGGAGCTCTTGTGTCTTATGTGGGCTTGTGCCCACATTTACTTTGGCCTGAATGAAAGATTTCCTATTCCTGTTTTTCAAGAGTTTACAATTTGAGTGAACATCAAATTAGGAAAAAAACCCCCCTCAACTGAAATGAGTAAAATGTGCCTGTTAAACTAGAAACAGCCAAAAATTGTCATAGTCTTTATACTGAATTGTAAATCTTGTTTTGGTTTACTCAGAATCAAATGCTGGGAAGTCTTTCAGCCAGGTGAGATGAAGTCTGCCATTTAGTAAGGCAAACCAAGTGAAAATAATATAATTCCACAATTTCACTTAAATTTCAATTGCAATTCAGTACATTAATACTGCAATATATTTTAATCTTTTCTTGAAACACAAATTTCTAAATGCAAACCTTTTCAAGCTTCTGTCATGTAAAACCTTATTTACACCAAATTAGGTATATAGCAAGGTTTTATCCTACAGCACTTATGCTTGTGTTTTTTTTCTTTCTCTCTCTGTGTAAAGCCCTTGAATCAAGTCACTGTATTATTTGTGCCTGTTCATAGATTGACACTATCAAATCCATAATCTCTTAACACATATGGGGCATTTCACACAAGGCATTTTCTGTGTGATTAGGAATGCTGTAAATTATCCATTTTCATTTCATGAGAAATAGGTTCCTGTATTACAAAGGTCTGTGCCTATTCTATTCTTTGGAGAAAGAAACATGACATTCTGTTTCTTAGGAGCCATAACTCATTGCTAGTTCTACCACACATACAACAGGCTTGTCTTTAGCAAGTGTATCTCTGCTTATATGGACATGTACAAATTGTGTATACTTCAGCAGTGTCAGGATTTAGCATATTATTATTACACATGAAATACAGGGAGGCAATGCACTACTGGAAGAATGAGGTTCACACTCATCAATGATTAATGACCAGTTAATCAGACATTGAATATGTTTCCTTATAAAATTAACCAACAAAGACATAGGAAGGTGAAGAGTTATCCCAGGTTTCAACTATGTAGCCCTAGTAATTTAGTATATTAGCAAGAAGAAAGGAGCTTTACAAATATGACAGCTATATTTTACAATTTTTCTCCTGAGGAAAGAGAAGCACATGATGCTGCAACCAAAGTCAACCTGAAACTCCTACTTTTATAGTATTAGCTAAACTTCCATGGTTTAGATGAAGGATTAGAACTCTGACAATCTACTTTTTCGTAGGAACACACCCAAATCAGTGGATGGTTGGTTATCAGGAAGAGTCATTATTTGAAATTTAATGTTGTAAGAGTGCTTTGGGCTTTCAAATTTCTAATGAATTAATTCTAAATGTAGTCCAACTCAGTGCTAATTGAAGTGAGGTTTTCTAGACTGGGAGAGACTCTTTTTCTGTATACTAAGGTGTCTCAAATCATGAAGCTGTAGGTTGTGCAGCTACATAGATTTTCTGTCTCTGCCTAATATTTTGAGGTCTTTGTAGTATAAGGATTCATATGGAATACAGACATGTATATATAACATAAGGTACCTTTTTAGATTTTATGAACATTTTAAATATTACACCTGTAACAAGCATGTAATTTTGGTTGTGTATAATGTGTGCCACTACAGAACAAAACTGTTTTCCTCTGTGGTTTTCTATAGCAAAGAGAGCTGAAGTGACTGAGGATGAGGTTGAGCCATTATTTAATTCCTCTGTGCCTTAGTTTACCCAAGAAAGAAATTTCTTAGCTCACGTCTTGGTTTAAAAACTGATTGTCATTTTAAAAACATTTCAGACTGATATTATGACTGTATAGTGATAGAGACATTCTTCATTCCTCCTAGAGAAATAATAAAGATACATCTTAGCCTACAGAATTTCACTTCCTGTATAAAAGAATAAAATTGTTCAGATAATTTTTCTGTTTATTTCATTTATTTGCATTGTTTGCCACTGTGTCAGACTTATCATAACACACTTCAGTTTATTAGGTGAGTTATTCACTAATCTTGTCTATTATCCTAATGATTGTGTGTGGCCAAATGTCGTATTTCATTTTACTCTTTAGAACAGATAGGAACTAACAAGTAGTGAATGTTAAGAGATTTTCAGGAGAATGGCTGTTTACACTGAAGTGACACAAATATACCTTCTACATCTTAATAGAGTAAATAGTGTTGAACAATGGCTGGCTAGCCTATGAGATCTGCTGTCTTTTAAGAGATGTCTTTGATTCACTTAGCATTAGTCTGGATTGTGTAAGAAATCAACTTCATCAAGTTAGAAGTTAGTCACATGAGTCACCAAAAATGTCAGTAGCACGACTGCTGACCTCAGAGCTTTTGGACCACACTCTCTCTTTTGTACACTTTGACCATACATATTCCTGGAAAGATAAGCAGTTTAACTACTGGTTAAATAAATGTGTGGTTTGGATCAAATAGAGTATTCAAGAAGAAACATACATGTTATCCCTTTGGACAGCATTTTATCATATTAATTCATTAATACTGTAATTCACTGGAAGACTGAAATCTAAGTTCAAGTAAGTACATGTATACAACAGATCAGAAAGTTGTATTAGTATTTGCACAAATAAATCATATGGTAAAAAATGATGAGGCTTAATTGAAAATATAACTTATTTAAAATGAGAAATGCAAAGCCTGAAGACTGCAGTTACAATCCTTAAAAGAACATGCTCAACTTACTTTTTAATTGTGGATTTCTGCCATTTCCACCAAACAAAGCTGATAAAGCTAAACAAAGTGCCTGGGAACTTCAACGTGGCAGATATTCCGTTTTACAAGAAGCAGTAGGAAATCAACTTCAGAGCACAATCAAATCCTACACCTTTTAACAGGCTGCAACAGGACATTAGAACTGTGTTTCATTTAATTATGTATAAAACATACTCTGCCTTTGTAGATGAGTGTTACCTACAAAATCTTCATGCTTGCATTGGACCCACAGCAAGGTTGGAGATCAGAGTCTGCCTGTGGAGGCTGCCTGTGCCTGTTTTCACCAATGTATAAAACATTTTGGTTACCAGTCATTGTCATGCAGACTTTAGTAACCATCACAGTTTTTGTTTTACTCCTGTTTCAATAACAGAACCTAGATCTAGCCCTTCTCGAGGTTATTGATGTAGGGTCTGAGAAATACATATATAAATTAATTAATTGCACAGAAACACAAATGAGTTAATTGCATATTAGATTAAATTGATGTGAACATACCTGATGACAAAATTATTGAAAGATAAAATTCTTTACTTTCATTTATCAGAGTCATTATCGCATATTTAATTTACATTTTGAACGAATATAATTAACCATGATATTTTAGCAACTGGAAACAGATTACGTAATTTTTCTTCCTTTTACTGAATGAGAAATATAGACGGAGTAGGTTTTGTTTAATGTCAATTTATGAAGCCTTTTCTGTGCTATGGTTTGTAGATTGGATAATCTTGATTCTAAACTGGAAGCATGTTGCATGGCTGCAGTCGTGCTCTGCAGTGAGCATTTTGCATGTGAATCACTCTCTCTTTTGTACACTTTTGTTATTAAAATTGTTGCTGTTACTGTTTGCTTTCTCATCTCATTGCTGTGTCCAGTAAATTGTTATTATCTCAACCCGTGATCTTTATATCTTTTGCGCCTCCAATTCTCCTCTCCAGCCCGCTGCAGTGGGAAGGGAAATCAAGGTGAGTGAGTGGCAGCATGGTTTGGAGAGTCTCAGTGGGAACACTAAATTGTCAAGAACCATTTCTAAACCATGACAATTGGGAAAGCCAGATTTTGCTCTTTTTGCCTTGGAGTAGTCTAAGCCTTACAATATACAAAGTATTAGGATTTCATTGCAGAGGAAATCAATGGCTATACACACAACTACTATATACTGGAAAGGTTATATGAAAATTCCAGGAATACTATTGCAACTAAGTGTTCCTTTTTTATCCCAAAAAAGTCCTAAACCACTTAAAATTTTTCATGAATGGACAAATGATCTTATTTTAATAACATAGTCATAATATCCTCTAATAAAAAAGATCAGATAATATAATAATAAAAACCTTAGTAATATGTCCATGTATTATTCTTCTTAATGGCTTATGTTTCGAATCATAGAATCATTTAATGGTTTGGGTTGGAAGGGACCTCCAAAAATCACCTAGTTCCAGCTCCCCCTCTAGGGCAGGCACACCTTTCACTAAACCAGATTGTTCAGAGCCCAATACAATCTGGCCTTGAACACTTCCAGGGATGGGGCATCCACGCCCTCTCTGGACAACATTTCCAGTGCTTCAACACCCTCAGAGTAAAGACTTTCTTCCTAACATCTAATTTAAATTTTCCTTCTTTCAGTCTAAAACCATTGCCCCTTGTACTACCTGCCAAGATAAAAATTCCCTCTCCCTTCTTTTTATATAAGCCTCCTTTAGGTACTGGAAGGACACAGTGAGGTGTCCTCAGAGCCTTTTCTTCTCCAGGCTGAACAGCCCCAGCTCTCTCAGCCTGCCCTCATAGGAAAGGTGGTCCAACCCTCTGATTATCTTTGTGGCCCAAACATTTCTGAACAGTAGATCACTATGAACACCAACACTAGACTCAGTTCCTAAAATTCTACTTGTGTCAATATTTCATCTTCAAGGGTATGAAATTACTGGACTAATGGGACTAATTATGGTTTCTCAGGTAACTGTTTACTTGATCAGGCACCATAAGTTTGCAGTAGATGATCAGCGACAACTACAGATTTTACATGATTTTTATTAGAAGTTTATTAAGCTTATAATGTAATGTTTTCAGTATTAAAATACCCCCCCCAGTCATATCTTATGCAAATATTTGATGTGTCTAATGCAAAAATGCAGTCAGCTAGAATGTTCCTTTCATTTTGTCAGCTTAGGAAAAGGTAAAATATAAAACAAGTCATAGACAACACCACCTCTACTTCTAACTGAAGCTCCTGGTAAGGCTGCAGCAGGCCACTTATCTTTGGCCCCAAACAGAGACCGAATAGCTCTAACTGAAATCAGTTTTGTCTCTTAAAGCCCACGAAGCAGGTACTCAGACACCCTTCTCTGTACAATCAATGACTATATTGCAGGCAAAATAATGAACACCTACATATGATATCTTCCTTTCCTCAGTTTCCTTACCACTAGAGTGTATTTGGGACTGGTTTTCCCCAGAGTACAGCATCACCTTTGTCCCAGTCTTCAGTTAAGACCCTCTGGTTTTACCTGGATCTTCAGAAAAGCACTGATGAAGACAGTGTAATTTTGCCCTTATATTTGTGGTTTTTTTTTTTTTTTTTTCACCAAACATCCTCGTTCACACAAAATTACACTTTGTTTTCTTCAGATGGAAAAAGGGTTAGGTCATCTCATCCTAATAGAAGGAAGTATAAGTTACATTCTGTGTTTTATTGTTCAATAGATAGAAGTGTGGTTTTTTTCTGTAAAATTAAACAGTAATTTTCTATCAAAAGGCTATATTCAAGCACAGAGACAGTCTTTACTGCATCAAGAAGGTACTTCAGCTCTGACATAGGATTAAGTTTAGGACAAAATTCCATCAAGTGTTTAAATATACCAGTACTCTAACCTATTTGAAGGCTCAATAGAAAATACCTAGTTTATTGTCTTAACCTCATAATCTGTGCACTAAGGTGCTTTACTTTCATTAATTTTTTCAATCATCCTTTAAAAATAGTATCTTAAACTAAATCACCACAAGACATATATTGTATAATTTATCTACCAAAAAAAATATGGGTTTTTGGGTTTGTTTTTGTTTTTTTGGAAAGTGTTAGACATTAGGGGCACTGATCCTTTAAACAACCATTAACAAGAAAAATCTCTTAAGAGTAAGTATTAAGATTCTCTTTTCACTCAGAAATATTATAACTCAAATTTGGAAACAACTTTTTTTTATTTTGTTTTAGACTCCATCGAGGCAGATGGAGAAGAAGACAAGGAGAGCAACTAAAATGAGTAATGTAAATTCTTTCCTTCAAAACTGAAGTGTTTTATAATAAACAAAGAGCTAAATTTCTAGTTGCTAAGAGACCTACATCAAAACAACTACCTTTTCCTTCTAAATAAGGACCCAGCATAGGCTACGATTTAACTCTTTGTGGTCTCCAGCTTTTAACACCATAACATTGAAAATAAGCAAGGGGAAAAAAACCCCAATCTTTGTGTAACTATAACAAAGACAGTTAATAAAACATAATGTATGTAACTATTTTATTAGCTCATACTTAGGATGCTCTCAAAGCTTGTTTATTTTTCCCCAGGAAAAAATTGCAACATGTCAGAGTAGATACAATTACTGTTTCATTTAAATAAAAAGATTCTGTCTCCAGAATGGAACCCTTTAAAGGAACAAAAAGGGATGTTTTGAGCAATATTTTAAAGTAGTACCTGTGTTGTACTGACTGATTCTCACAGTGTTGGTGTCTTTGATCCACTGTGTAAGAGAATGTGTGGCTGGAGGCCAGCAATAACAACCCCAGAAACCTTTAAAGAGTCAGCAGCTTTTCCTATTTTTTCCCTCCCCCCTTTTTTATGTCAAGGAAATCAAACACACAGCTAAAGGGCATCATAAATATATCTGATCACTGTTCAGGGGGTTTCCAAAATGAGCCACTGGAGAGACCATCTTTATTGCAAGGCCAATCCCAGTTTTAATCAAAGCAAATGTGCTTTAAAACCTAGTTGATTAAACTGGAGTAAATGTCAAAATAAAGACCAGAGAACAGTATTTACAAGAAGACATGTCCCTCTCATTTGTGCAGTGCCAAGGACATGCTTCTGTAGTGTTCTGAAAGCTGTCCTATTCATCAGGAAATTTGTCCAAAGTACAGTCTTCTGGGCTCTGGGAAAAGATGAAGAGGAGGTACTGTACTTTCAGTTAGCTTTTCAGCTGCCTCAGTGTCTCCATAGATACTTCTCATGTCTATCTCATTCAGCATTCAGTGAGCCTTTCTCCCTTCCTTAACCACAGGACTATGAACTAGTTACTTATCACTTTTTGGGTCTTTAAGCAGTTCTGCCTGTGAAGCCAAACTTCCTCAGACAGAATCAGAGCGTGTGGTATAAGTATTCCACCAGCTGACCTTGTCTTGCTGCAGGTCTAGTGGAAGAGAAAAATGCCAACTCTAGGTTTGATTTAACTTCAGCTCTATAGACAACATGCCATCTAGATGATAATTTCTGACACTAGAAGAGGTGAAAATCGACACCTGCTTCCAGATTCTTGCTGACTGCTGAGATGCTCAAGACTTTTTTCCAACAGAGAAAAGAATATCAAAAGACAGGAGATCTAGATCAGCAAGCAGCCTGTGGGAAATTCGATTGTTGCCAGCCTGAACCATATTAGGGCAAGTACTGCACTTTACTGATAATGAACAAACAGGGCATAAAAAAATTATGCAAAGGAAGCTTATCTAGTAAGAAAGGTCAAAATATTCCGAGTAATTGAGTGGTAGCTAGCAAAAGACTGAAAAACAGCAGGATCAAGTATATAGCAGATCTCGTGCCAAAAGTTGCCTCTGTTTCTTCCAGCTTCCTTATGTATTTTCACACTTATGGGAACTACATATTTTCCAGCTTTTCCTCCTGAGAACTTTGATTATCATGGAATCAGAGAACAGTTGGTTTTGGAAGGAACCTCCAAAGATCATCTAATCCAGCCCCTCTGTAAAGAACAGGGACATCTTAGCATCAGGTTGCTCAGAGCCCCATCCAAACTGATGGGGAATGTTTCCAGGGATGGGGCATCCACCACCTCTCTGGGCTACCTGTTCCAATATTTTATTATCCTGATCATAAAAAATGTCTTCTAATCTAATTTAAATTGATCCTCTTTTAGTTTAAAACTATTAGTCCTTGTGTTATTGCAACAGTCCATGCTAAAATGCTTGTCCCTTGTTTTCCTTGACTCTTTTAGAGATAAGATCTGCCCATCACTATGTGCTGTTTGGTGAACCTTCATTGGGAAATATGTGACATTTGAGCTCCTCAGGTGCACCTGATGCTCTGGTTCTATTGAGAAATAAATAACGTCCAAATTCTGTCCAGCGTTAGGATCATTACAGTCATAGTAATCATAGTACTAATGAGCTGTACCTCAGCATGCACAAGGCTTCAATGTCAGTGAAATGGATTCCACTGACTCTATATTTTCCATCTTTTCTTCTATTCCTCTAAGTCCATCTTTTGTACCTGCTTTGTGATATGTTAATTTTATGGGTCATGCTTTCATCATATTTTTACTGAAGAGTCAGCTTCAGTGGGGCTGAGTAATCTTTCCCCCCAAACATTGTTGCTATGTTTGAGTTCAATAATTTCAGTCATTCAAAGGCCACCAGAGTGGTGCAATGCACTTAGTAAAGTTAGTTCAGATATATGTTACGATAAATGACAGTAGACTTAGCTCAGTTATTTTAAAATACTTGTTAAGAGAAGGGAGATATTAGAGAGAGAGAGATTTGAAAGGCCAGCTACTGAGCCAGGTGTATGACATATCTCTCAAACACCTTAAATATTTTGATGGGGAAGTTTGCAGGAAGAAAGGAAGAGGGAGCAACATTTGCTTTTAGCTGCTGCCAGCTCTTTTTCAAAAGTATGGTGAGAAAAACTGAGCATGACTGATTCAGTGCAGAATATAGAACTGCAGGCATGAGTTTGCCAAGTCAGAGACATACAAGATGAGTACATTTCTTCCTCAAGAGCCAGCATGAGACAGCTGAGGGCTCTTTAGTATTAAACATGGCCTCTAGAGGACAGCAGTGCATATTTGGGAGCAATGCTACTGGGATTAGCATAGTGTTCATTAGTCACCATTTGTAGTTGTGTTAGATAAGTCTTTGTTTCTTAGGTGGTAGTTCTGTGATCCCTGTAAAATATACTTATATTACTTCTCTAAAAAGACAGACTACACTATTTACTTATTTAATCTTCATTTATGTGAAGATTAAATGTGAATTATGTGATTATGTGAAGATGGTAATACCCATCTTCTACCAAAATCATCACCTCAGTGTCATCTAAATGAAATTTTTTGTGATCCAAAATTATTATAGGAATGGGACAAAAATGAAGTCACCAGATCACAAAAGGTCTTATATTAGGCCTGACTGTTTTCTAAGGAATTTGCAGATGTTCCAAGTCAGCTTTTCTTTTTAAACTGAGAAGGAAAGCTTGTTCTCAATACTAAATGCTATGTTAAAGCAAAAAGTTCAGATGTTTTCCACTTCCTATGGTGACTGACTATCAGTTGTGTTGGTCACATCACCAAATAAAGTGACACTTCCAAGAGTCAGTGTTGATATTTTCAAATCTAATGCTGCCGGTCAGTGTCCATGACTTGTTAAACCAATAGAGGCTGAGCTGCTTCAAGGAAACTGTATCAGAAGTTTTCAATGGGATAAATGAGATCAGAACCTGACCCTCCTCATGACAGGTGATGGAAGGATAACAGAACAGCCTTAAGTCTTCAACTGCCTTTCCTTCTCCCTCAAACCATATAGATATTTATGGAAAATATTTATTGTAAGAAAATGTCTTCTAGAAAAATAGCAGATGCTTAATATTTATTCTGCTTTGTGACAGTCTGGAAATTTATGCATAACTTACAAATTCTTTTTTTATGAACCTTTCATGTAACTATAACCATCAATATTAAGAGTTTCTGGCAGGGTCTGTGTCACCTCTCAACATACCTTATCCAGAGACAGCCACAGGACAAGAGAAAAAGTTGTTAACATAGGATGAGTGCCTTTGAAAACAATGAGCATGAAAAAAGACTGAGCAAGTCATGAGCCTACAGAGGTACCTGCAGATATTAACTGACATGGGATTTAACATGTCATGCCTGTCCTTGGGATTGAGAGCATAGCTGGTCGGTCAGCTGGATACATCCAACAATGTAGAGCAGGAAAGAAGACAAAAAAGTTGCTGTAAACAGAGCTGTTTAAAGCAAGAGTGGTCTCTTGGCTCTCTAGACCGAGGGTCTTATCTAAAGAAGCTCTGGGCAAGAAGAGAGAAGCTGAAGTTAAGGAGGAGACAGGATAGTGGGGATCAAAAGAATGTAGGGATAAAAAAGGGTTCCGAAAGTCAGAGGACTTCATTGTGGAGAGGAAATTAAACTGAATGTTTTTATGTGTAGATTTTGCTACCTTTGTATGGGCCTGTAAATAGCTCTTTTTGCATATGAATAGTGGGAATGTGTTTTAAAGGTTGGTTTAGAATGCTTGCCTTGTTTGTTGTGAACAAACTGAAGGACACAGAAAAAAAACCCCACAACCCTAGTGAGAAGGTAGCAAACTACAGGACAGATTGAGGAAAAGGGCCGATGACAACATTTGTTTGCGGGAGAAATGGGACTGGAACACCTCCTTTCTTTTCTGGGCAAGAGGGCCTGGAGTGACTACCCCTGCAATGAGCCAAGGAAGATAACTGAAGTACTGTCAGGCTCAATAAATCCAAAATGTCAGTCCTAATATAATTTTCTAAAACAAGGAGATGTTCTGAAGCCTTCTGCAGTCCATGAAGAAGGTCCTTTTTTTTGGAAATAGAACCTCTTGCTTTTCATTCATTTTGAGGAACTGTCAGATTAAGCCAATTCCCTTCTGGAGTGCTGAGTTGAAATCCGGCTAGTGGAGAAGAAAGGGTAGGATGAACCCTGTTTCTAAATAAGCACATTCATGCACACTATATAGAAGTCTGTTCCTATAGAGCAAAATCAACATTGTTTATAACTGACCTAATAATGTATTAACTTTCTTCTATTATAGTCAGAAGCCTAAATGCTTGCTATAAGATATGAGTTTCGGTACTCCATATTTTAAGTATGTCAAATATTTAGAGGAGTGGCACACAGAAAACTTTACAAGGTTAGGCTGGGTGTTTAGCTTTATTTTATTTCCAGATTTTTTTCCTTGTTTTTTAACACATGCTTTGACTTCAGACACATGACCTGTTCAATGGTGTGGTTCAGTGTTAGTCTAATCAAAACATGTTAGACACATGAATATTTGTGAAATGCACAGATGACAGCTTCACTATATGCATCCAGGATGAACTATCTCTTCAAATGAATGACATCAATGTAATCTCTCTGAATTCAGCAAACTATAAGTCATGTCAGCTATGTTCTACCAACTTTACAAGACTGTAGGACCCTAATCAATCTCACAGTCATGTTTTTAATCCAAAATGTTTAACCTTGCCCATTTACAATGTCATGCCTTCAAACTCGCATAGCAAACCAGACTCATTTCCTTTCTTAGAAATTGTCATTAATAATTTCTATACTTGCTGACTCATAAACAATATGATTGTCAAGGAAGTGTAACTACTTCTTGATAATTACTTTCTTATAAAGAATATTATCTGTGGTTTTATTTTAAACTCACTGAAAACAATATAAAATGAAACATTAAATATTAGAAAGATACATTTTTCTAGAGAGGATAAAATATTTTTCCTATACATTCACAATTCAGGCAGCCAATTTAGTCTTCTATTCCCAATGATTATATACCACATAATACTTACATGTTAAAGCTACCTTGTGTGATGGAAGCATAATCCTCTCAAAAGAATTTGCATATGGCATGTTGGCATATTAAGTCCTCCATCATAATTAGCTGATTAATTTAAAATTGTGTAATTTTAAAAGAAGCTAGAAGAAAAAACAGCAATAAAATACTCAAAATCCAAAATACCAGATTTTACAATGTGAGGCATGATCAAACAGAAAATCACACAAACATATCACATCAATGAAGCTATTAAGTATATTTTTGCACTAATTTTAGGGGCTATGCTACTAGGGATTATAGTATAGGCAATATTTTCCAAGACTAAAGAATGTTCCACAGTATAGTAGGTGATGAAGAGAGGGCTAATGAGAAAAAGAATGATTGTGACAAGCAATTATGTCACCTATGTGAATGGCTTAATTTTCTAAATTAGCCACTTTGATAATTATGACATCTCATTTGTCTTTTAATTCCATGAGCTGTGAAGTTTACCTTTGATTTTTTTTTCCAATCAGATAAGAGGCTTTGATAAGCCAAGGGTCTAATATGTGCCTGAAAAACTCACATTTCAGTCTGCTCATCTGCTTGAACTGGAGCAAATAACACTCTTCACAAGAGCTCTCCAAACCAGGCTTTCACTCCTTCTATTTGCACTAGCTATTAAAAAAATATTTGCTAAGCAAATTAATAATGTAAATAAGACTGCAAGTGGGAATGTTTAGTGTGCTTAAGAGGGAAGGCAAACAAACTGTTTTCAAGCACTTTTTAAACCACTTGAACAACAGGCCATTTGCATATAAGCAATTAGCATGTTAATTACAAATGCTTCTTATGCACTCATTAGAACATTTCTGAGATTCACTGACAAATATAGGTCTTTCTTTAATTATCTTGACTCATAGGGGAGTGAGGAAGCTCGTATTTAATTAAATTAAAAGAGTAGTATTTTAAAGAATTAAAAGGGAAGAGTAGCATTTTAAAGAATTAGCTCTGATTTGGGAATTAGCTGCAGTAATTGTTCTAACTTCTGCATTCATGTGGAAGACAAATGCCAGTGCTCTGTATGGCTTATATAGGATATGGAAAATAAATATTTCAGGCAATCTTTGAATATATGTGTAACTCAACCTTCATTTTCCTTCACAGAACAGGAGTGCAATTTCTTTACAGGGACCAGGTTATTAACTGTGAGGGAGAACACAATAGTTAATGACTTATGGAGGAATCTGACAAAATAAAATGCCATTTAACACGTAAACTCATTAGTGCCATCTTCTCCTCTATATTTGGATGCACTGCTTGCTATTCCACCCCAGAGGGAACAAGAATGGACAGATTGTTCTTTTCAAAATAAAAATACACAGCATTGTCATTATTTCTGTCATGCCTTCATATTGGCACGAAATCAGCAGGAATCAATGAGAAGCAGGCTCTGCTCTCTGATAACAGCCACAACTGGGCAGAATACTGTCCAATTAGTTTGATCAGGATGTCAATATTTGTGATATCAAAGCGCAAGTCATGCAAGCTTTGTAGTGGGCAAAAGCTATACAACTCAGTTGAAATGCAGTGGTAGGTATGCCTCCTCCTGTAAAGTGCTTGTGCGGCTCTTACTTAAAGAGCCTTTTCTGTTTATGTGTTATATCATGAGGGAGGCTTTTTATTGCTTGGTTTTGCCAAAAGCATTTTCCACTTTTATTCATTACAAACTCTCTTGGCCAATGCTTAATGATGTGTGCGCAAAAGTTATTGCTGTTCTAAACTGTCTTTTAAATAATATTGAATCCCTCTGCTGTCCAGTAAGTACCCAGGTGAGAAACCAGTTAACAATGATGATAGGCTAAATCACAGCTTCATGAATGTCATGTGAGTTTTTGCAGTATATTCTTTTTCTGACAAGTCTGAGTGATGATAATGGTTTTGGAAGTGTATTTAACCCAAAGGTCTGTTAATTTTTTTAAAGCCATATGCACTTCAGTGGTTTTACTCTATTTTACTAAAAAATAATTAAAATTGTAACTTCCTGTATTTCTCTTTAGCTTCCCCTTGCAAACTCAGGTAAAGGCCTGGAAACCTCACCTATAAGAATCTCATTTGGCATGAGACACAATCTGATCTCCTCAGTGTGCCCAGACCTCTGAAGGTTTTGTGAAAGTTTGCAAAAGAAATCCTATGATGAGCTAAGAGACACAGCTGCCTGCAACAACAGGTCACTGGGCACTTTTGCATCCTTCTCTTCTACACTTCTCTTTTGCCATTTCTCATTCTCCTCCTCAATCTGATCTTCTGAAGTATCTGACCATCCCTTAGTTTGTTTTGCAATATGTGGAACAACAGCACAAAAATGGCAAGTCCTGTGTACCAGAGTTAGACTAGATGATACCACAAGGTCCCTTCCAAGCCAAATGATCCAGTGATTATGTAAGTACCATTCTCTTACTGTAAAATCCTGAAACAGAAACATTTGTTTAAACCCCTGGAATAGAGATTGTTGAACTATTGCACACAGTTTCTACCATCTGCAGCTCAGCTTTGTAAAAATAGAGTATTGAATAAGTGTAGTATGATAAATCTTTCTAAAGACTAAAAAGGAAAATTAAAAAATTAAATAATACTCATGATTTTATTTTTATTTCTACAGAATGCTTTTAATCTGCTCCAGGCCCAGACTATTTATACTTGGATGTTAAGTAAAGCCATTATACGGACATGATTACATCTAAATTGTACATTAGAACAAACCTTGGATGCCAATACATATGTTTGTTAAAACCATTGATAAAGCAAAGCCAACTATTTAAAAACAAACAAAAAATCAAACAAAAGTGTCTTCACCACACAGACATTTGAAACATCATAAAAGTGTGTAAGAAATATTGGAGGTATTTTTGCAATGTAATATAGATAGGAAAAGCAATCTGGAATATTTGGACAGAAAACCTACTTTATTCCCCTATAATTCCATGTAAAAAATGCAGCAGAAATCTATTAATTTCCTTGTCTGTTCAATTTACCATTTCTGTCACTGAAATTTTTCTCTGGTTTCCCAAATTTGCTAAATCAAGTAACTCTTTTTCTCCGTAAATTTTCACAGCCCTACTTATGGTTCTGGGTTTTGACTGTCTACATTTGAATTCACTCAGAATGTTAGATTTGCTATTTCAACCATCAGCTTTTCCTCTCTTTTTTTTTTTTGCCTTCCCTCTATTTTTGTTTGCTTATAGATATTAAATTACCAAGTCAATAACTGTTCCCACCTCTTCTGAAATTCCTACCACATCTTAACTTTCCTGTCTCGTTTCCTGTACAAGCTACTGCTTATTTCCATACTCAAAGGAATCTTTCCAACCATGCACACATATTTTAAAGACCTTAATTTTCAGTCAGGTGGGAGATTCACAATGGCAGACTCTTTTAGAGTTCACCTCCACTCAGAATCTCCACTACTAGTGACAATAAGAGCCAACCCAGAGCTCTTACATGTTAACCTGTAGAAAACAGATGTATAGACCTGTTTTTTGTGGACTAATTTCCCACAAAAGTAAAAGGGACTTGTGCATGCACTTATAAAACAACCCCAAATCCACTAAAACAGAACAGTAAAAGAAATTATCAATATGTAGTATGGAAAATGGGTAATTTCAGACATGCGAGTGGTCAATTGGAATGCACTCAATGAAGCAATATGTTGGTGTTTAATACTTGTGAATTTTTTGCCTCCTGACTTACTTAAGCTTTCAACAACTGTTTGTGTTCTCTCAGTTTTTGTATTTTATTTTCTCAAATCTGCTCTACCTTGACCATGAGGAGACTTGAAGGACAGCTGGAGTGACACATTGAGTCTGATTGATAACTGCAGGACCCAGATGGTGAACTCTCAAAAATGTTCCTGGCAGATAGTTTTACTGCTGGAACAGTTTGGATTTTTTCTGTAGTTCCCTTAGCTGAAGCTTTACTAAATGCTGAGCAGTCGCTTCTTGGCTAAGGTCCATTCAAGCTGCATTTAGATCTTGATGGAATGGTTACAGTCTCATAGAAGTTCATTGTTTATACTCACTCTCACTCATGGAGAGTTTGCCAGCTCGTAAGTACTTGTATTCTTAGGAATTCTTCAAAATAGCAGCCTTCAATGGGATGTTTTGACTTCACTTTTTTACTGTAGAGAAAATCCTGTCAGAAAATCTTTGTCATGCTGTTTATACATACTGTACATTTTATGTGGAGTTATTTATAGAGCTGTGAGAGTTTCGAAAGACTGGAGCTCTCTTTGTTTAACACGTCTTTCAAACCAAAAGCATATCACAGGTCAATAGAAAAGTCTCCAAGACAAACATTTTTTTGTGTAGAGTAATCCTTTATGACTAGTCTCCTGAAGCCTCCATTCATGCTGTAATACACAAATTCTGGTGTTTTTCAGGTTTCTTTTCAGGCTCATGCTCAGCCTTACAGGTGATTAACGCCTAGATTTAATCTGCTTCAGACTGATGGTTTCAGCCAAGTGATTTTGTGTAAATGTGATATCCCTCACTAATGACTCATCAAGCCGAGTTTGTTTACTGAATCACTGCTAACAAACAAATGCCACTGAATGGTGAAACTTTGGCCTATAATATTAAAAATGCTGTGTGAGGGAAAACACAAAACATAAGTCTACAACCCTGAAAAACATTGGGCAATCCTGAAATTGTCACAGCAAATTTTGCTTAATTTGTGTGTGGGCATCTGCCATAGGGTTCGGTTTGGTAATTTTTTCTTCCTCTTTGAGTAATCTCTCTAAAACATACTTATAGCATCAGAAGAAATCGGTGTCCTTCAGTTCTTCTCCTGGATTTCTAGGTAGTGCTGCTGTGTTCCGTTCAATACCAAACAAATACCTCAAGTACATGACATGCATTTTGAAAGAGGCAATCAGGGGTCTCTACATCTCTAATATTACTCCATGGAAAATAATGACATAAAGAGAAAGGTTTTTAAAAGAACCACTCATTGAGCAACCATAAGAGGTGAAACATGAGAGTGCTAACAAGCAATAAAATAAAATTACGTAGACCTGTTTACATCTAAGGGTCAATACAAAACCTACTAAAGTCAATTGGTTTTTCATCTTTGCTAGTTCAACTGTTGAAAAACAACAGTTTTGGAGACTAGTCCTGGACAGGTAGGCATTAGTAAAAACTATGTAACTTCAATAGATTTATTGTTATTAACCTTTTGAAATGAAAATCAAGATTTAAACAAAAAAAAATGTTGGTTTTGTAAATTTTTTTAATAGACTAACATCTTTCTTTCAACTGTTTAAGAACACTATTTTTAAGAAATCAGCCTATTATATTAATGCCAGTTTTTCATATAATAACAGCCTCAATTCCCCTGTTTTTCTCATCCTTGATAGATAAGAGAAATTAGACCTTTAAATCTAAACTAATATAAAATGGGGTAATTCAAGGCAGATACAAAGCAGAATGCAGCAGAGGAGGAGAATTCTCCATCTCTGGAGGTGTTTGGGAAGAAAAGAAGAAAAAAAATTCTGGCAGGTTTCAACAATTCTGACAGCAGTTCTGAGCTGCTTAGAGAAATCACCAGCTGAAAAGAAAATGGAAAGTAGCACAGGTAAGGCAGGCAAAGGGTGTTAACTATACTAAATACAGTTTATCATACGGTTATAGAAATTTATTACAGGGATATCAAAATATATATTTAGTATAAATATCTATAAATGTGTATCCAGAAGCATAAATATAAATTTCTCCAAATAAACTCAAAGATTTTCTCACTCTCTGTTGTCACCACATTCTCTATCAAATCCACATCTAACAGTAACACTATTTCCTGTTAGCCTATTCAAGATCTGCTTAGAGTGAATTTTCTACGATTTCCTGTGATCTTTTATCTAACTCTCTTACCTGTGTTAACACATTCATCATTCTCTCTTTATGCTGTCATCTCTGTTTTATTGTCACTCTCACCAGCACATTGTTTGCATCTATCCCCTGGTGTTTTTATGCAGTGTCCTGTCACGGCAGAAAAAATATATGGTTTGTTATTCATGCTTTCCACAGCTTGTTGAGCTCTTCTGTATTGCCTTTTTAGGCACTCACAATTTCAGTTTCCTTCTATTAATAAATTCTAATATTAGAATCAGTTCAAATAAGGAAAAAAAAATCCAAACCTGTAATTTTTTTTTGTCTCTTCTTACAAACAAACAATATTTCCTGCAATAAAACCTGAATTCATTATAGTATTTCAGAGGGCAAAGTTTGCCATATTTCTTTTACATTTTTAGTCTTCTGTTAGCAGGGGTGAGAAATGAAGGTAGGCTGTTAGAAAGGAGAAGAACTAATTAAATTCTGACCAGAAAATAGTACACTCTATTGGATGGATTTTATGGTATTTCCTCCACTTACTATCTCAGCAGTGATTTTTACAGTGTCATGCTGTAATGGAGCAAGATACATTTATAAGGAATTTATACAACTAAGCATTAACAACTTCATTAAAAAATGTCAGAAAGAGTCTTCTTGACCATCAGCTGTGTCTGTACCTACTTCATCATGCAGACATGATATTTACCAGATTGTAAGTCCTCATGGGCTGGCTCCTTGAAACTGCATTGTCTTCTGCAAAAGAGGTAGATGTAGGGAATCCCACCTGTGGGAACCTTAGGAAAACAAAGTGAAATTTGTTAAAAAGATAATTAAGTAATTAACAAGAAAGCAAGAAAAAATGAAATAAAAAAAGAAGAAATGAAAGAATGAATCAATGAACAAAAAAATTAATCTAATTCTCTTCAATATGTTGGTGTAGCGATTTTTTTTTTTATTCAAATTTACAGGTTTAATGAATTTCCATGTGTGTAGTGTGTAGTGCAAGGCAATGCAAATTTTGCCATTAACTGAAATGAAAATCAAATAAAGTTTCCAGATTGGTTTTATGATTGTTTTTCTTTTTCTTTACAGTGTTTGAGAAATTTTGTCTTCATCAGTACGAAAAGCGTAATAAAACACAATAATTAGCTTCAAATCCATATTTTTATTTTAGTTTCAAAAAAATTTAATTATCTTATTTATTTTTATTTTACTGGAAGTGATTCACCCAAAGAGTGGAGCTGTTTGATACACCTTATTCTTGAAAGCTGGTGGCTACATTATTCCAAAAGATAGTATAGTGATAATTCATACACTAATTTTAAAAGGCTAGTTTGTTGGATTTTTTAAAATTATAATAGCATAGTTTTAGTTTCAGTTTTTCACACTGAGATACAAATGCTAGGGAAAAAATAGGACTTTTTCTACGTGATAGTCTCCCGAAAGTCTGGGGTCTGATTCAGAGGGAGATGAATAATAAACCAGGTAATGCCAATATAGTAACAATGCTGAAGTGCTTGTCATGTACGTTCTATAAAGCATATGCCAAAGAAAAATGCTGGCAGGCACTGTGTTGAAATATCAGCTTAGTTAAAGGATTCATCATGAACCATTTGTCTTTTACCCTTCCCTCATCAGTCCTTCCAGCAATTCTCTGTCTGCCAAAATGAGAAAGGGACAATTGCCAAAAGGATGAGTCTCAAAGTGTGATTTTTTTGTTTGTTTCAGTTTTTCTCTCTCTCATCTTTGAGAATTTTTTCCCCTCACAAAATGCAGCACGTTGGATAATACTAGTTAATCAGGAAAGCTGTTAGCTTTGGACACTCTGCCTAGGGTGACTTTTCTCTGAGTCTTCATATAGAAATGGATGGAAGACCCGTAGACATTTCTGACTTCCTCTAAAAGGAGGATCTCTATATCCAAAACAAATTCAAGCCAGAAAATATGTAGTCAACAGAAAATGCCCACAAAAACTGGTTGGTCAGGAGTGCTGACTTTCTGCATACCTCTGTGAAACGTGTAAATTTGGCTAGTATAAGACCCTAAATGGAATTTATAAAAAGGTTTTCACTTCTTGTGCTGTGTTGATGGGATGAGGAAAAGTTTGCTTTTCCCAGTAGCACAGGAGAAGCTTGCTGGTTTGGTAGGTAATTGGACTACCTGAGAAAACAGTGACACAAAAGACCAACAATATTATAAGTGGACTTTTCAGATAAGGGCTCAATTTTCTAGAAACAAATGCATGATGAATCCAGAATGAAGGAAATGTTCCTGCATGACTGCAGCCTGCTGTTTAGGTCCCAGAGCTGCACTGTGCCTTCTCTCCTGGTTCCTTCTTTTTGCAGCATGGTTCCAGCATCCTCCCATTTGGCATGCCCATCTTCTCCCAGTTCCATATTAGACATTCCTGATTTTCAATCTCTCTCTTACTTTCATGTCCTGGTGGCTTATGTCCTCACTCTATAGGTGTTTGAACCTCTGCCCAACTAACATTCTCAAGTAATAATTTTGAGTGTTCGAACTGATTAATCGACCTGTTGGAAATCAAAAAAAGTGCTGAGGTATAAAGATGCCTATGACTTGAAGCCAAAGTCTGTTCAAATATCTGGTTGAAAAGCCCAGCTAATGCTCTCAATGAGTGGAAGACTGCACTGTAAACTCACTTCTCAAAGTAGATATTGAGGAATCTGTGAGGCAGAGCAGTCGTAAGACACAAACACATGGTAAAACATTGTGCACTGAAAAGTAGTAACTGTCTTTCTCATAGAAGTACTTGTTTTCCTTCTAAGGCTGGCTGCAGAATTATACTTGGAATACATTGGTGGAAGATTTAGTATAAATGGAATATTTGAGTAGGATGGACAACACTACTGATGAATCTCAAAATTGATCCCCCTCCCATGCAAGCTGGCTTACACAAGGGTCATATAGAAATGCAAATTCCTATGGAGAATGTTGATCTCAATGATAAAGAATAAAAAAATTCATTAGTTTTTATACTGCACCCTGGGGATGACATTTAGACCTAATCTTGCAAATAGGCTTGTAATGCCTCACTGTTATTGTCACAAAAGTTTGAGCTATGGCTCATAAAGGCATCCAGCATACCTTTACAAGGCATGTAGTCCCCAGGCTTTTTACTGCTGACACTACAAGCCTTGTGTCCATTCTGCTGTAAACAAAATGGAAGACCCAGAGTTGCCAGCTGTTCAACAGATAATGGCAGGTTTGCTTTTTTTATAGTTCACCTACCATACTCATGTGCAATTGAACACGTCTCCCATATACTGCTGTTGCCAATTCTACCTCCAGCAATTATCCTGTTCTAGTACTCCATTGCAAAGTACCTGCCAATAATGAGAGATTCGCAGGTGGCCGCTACAAAGCACTGCTTCTCTCTTCTATTTGGAGGCACCACGTGGTGAGAACTGAAATGTAGTAGTGTTGATGTTGTTCACATAGAAGGTCGTGACACAGGCCGGGGCAACAATTCTGCCTCAGTTTAACCTGATCCAGATGACAGTTGTGTTCTCTTTTGTCCATTATCTTCAAGTGAAGGTGGATGCTATCTTCAATAAACTAACTATAGTTGTACGTACAAATTAACTAGCTATATGCTGATTAAGTCAGGCTTTTTTTCCTTACTTTTTGCATTTTTCTTATTTTTAAATTCCATTTAGGTGTAAGTCTTTTGAGTGCAGGATGGGAAGTATGTTACTTCACTGACCAGTGAAATGACTCCAGCATCAAGTAGCTCCTCTGCTGGATAATAATCGCATGCTCACAGAATGACTGGGATTAGAAGGGATAGCAGGAGGCCTCTCATCCAACCTCCTGCCCAAAGCAAGGCATGCTTGAATGTCAGATCATGTTGCTCCAGAGTTTATCCAGTCTGGTCTTGAAAATCTCCGAGGATGGAGACTACAAATCCCCTCTTTGTCCACTGCTAGAGTGTCCTCACAGTGAAAATGTTCTTTACAGGAAGTCTGTCTCTTTTTTCAAGCTATTGCCTATCATACTCTCAGTATGTGTGACTGTAAGGAGCATGGCCTTCTTTTCACTAGGCCCTGACAAGGTCCCTGAAGCCATCACTTCTCTGGGCTGAACCAGCCCAGCTCCCTAGCCTCTCTTCTCATTAGGCCAGGGCTCCAGCCCTGTCTATCTTGGTGGCCCTCCACTGAACTTGCTGCAGGTTATCCATGTTTCAGTTATACCGTGGGGCCAAAACTGCATGCAGTTTTGTATATGTGGTCAAACATGGTGCAAGGGGATACAATCTCATGGCTTTTCTCCTTGTTAATAGAGCCAGGGTGCTTTTGGCCTTCCTTGATGACAGAAGACACCCTGGTTGTCATGTTCAGCCCACCATTTATCAACATCTTCTGTGCCTTTCCAGGAGAGCTGCTCCCCAGTCAGGCAGACCTTGGCCTGGATCAGCGCAAGGGATTAGTCCATCTCAGGTGCAGACTTGGTATCTATCCTTGTTGAATTTTGTGAGGTTCCTATTACATTTCTTACAGGTAAAGACCCCAGCACCTCCCAACAAACAGCGCCAACCTCAGAGAAAGAGATGGCCTCTTCTGTGGCCTACAGAACTACAGTGCTCAGAAATACGGGAATACTAATTTATCGTTCCCAATCTCCAAGTCTGTAGGCTCTGGATTTAATAGTTCTTCTTACCAAAACCAGGCAGTCTGCTTTTAAAGACAAGGGACTACATAATCAAAAGGTAGTAAACATTGGATAAACTGCAGGTTAGTAGGCTTTAAAATTAAACCTTTCTCCCCAGACAAGCTACATAAGAAAATTGTTATGAGTCAATTTTCTCTCTCTCCTGAAGCCTGCACCACTACTTGTGATGTCCTGTTTGGGTTTGTTTGATTGTTTGCTTGATTGCTTGCTTTTGGTTGTTTGGCTTTTTTTTTTTTTTCTGGCAGCAGGGCACCAAAAAACCCCTAGGATATAAAAAATCATCAAAGAATATTTTCCCACTGAAATGTGTCAAATGGCTAGAAATCTGGTGATAAGGTAAAGAACACATTAGGATACACACTAGTGCCATATTGGTCTGGAATAAGGCAGCCAACCCAGAGTCTCTCTTTAACCCCTTATTCTGAACGTTTACATGATTTTGCTTATTCTTGCCTATTATATTACACTCTAGGTGGCAAGAGCTTAAACCAGTGACAGCAGGGTACTTTTTATTCAATTCCTTTGGAAAATCACATAGGTCTGTACTGTTCTGTACAGAAAATAGCTGTAAATCAAAGAGTAACAACTAGGGGGGAGGCTGCTGAACTGCGACAAGTTCTTATGTCAGTTCTCCCAGACTCTTCATCTCTTGCACTTATGTAAGGAGAGTGAGTACTATCACCACACAGAGCTTTTCACACCTGCAGAGTCTGACCCAGCCTAAGTAGCAATGCAAATGGCTGCTCACAGTCCTGTCTCAAGAGAGGTTAGTACCAAAGAAACCTCAAGTGACTCTTACTAAAAGCCAAAAGAACAAAAGCAGGTAAAGTGAAGCTGCATCACTTCGGTGCTTTTGGTCCCTGCCTGTCCGAGGGGTGAGTGATCACTTCTCATCCATCAGACTCTGTGGAGGTTTGTGGTTAACTCTTTGCATGTGTGACTTCACAAGGGTTGTTTGTGTTAAAGTGGCCTCTCATGGAGAGGTATAATTCCCATGGCTTCTTCCTCTTATTTGGCCAGAGGCTGCTTTTGACCTTTACATGCTTTGAAATTCGATTCATTTTGTATTACAAAATATTCATTCCTCTGGGCAGTGAATAAATGGTCTTTGAAGTCACCACCTAGGGCTTCTTAAGTGTTTTCCAAAGGAAGTAGAAGTGCCTGTTGTCTGCCATTTCAGTGTCCTTGCCTGCTTCACACAGAAGCTCCAAGCAGCAAAACCAGTGCTGCTCTCTCCTCCTTGAGTGGAAGGTGTTTGGAAAAGAACATGCTGCTGACCTTGTCTGCTTCTCCTCTAGACATGAAGCAGTGGACAGCAAGGGCTGCTCATAGAAGTGTGATGGGAATTTGAGGAGAAAGAGATGGCAAAGCAAAATTGAGATGGGGACATGGCAATGACATTGCCACCAAGGGAATACCTAAAAATTACTGTCTTTTCACCCTGAAAGACAATGGAAGTGCAATTGCTTATAGTCACAGTATGATGAGAGCTGGAAAAGAGTATCTGCAATAACAACAGTGGTTTGCTTCCTGTGAAAAAATGATTCATTCAACCCTTATCCTGAGACAACTCTTCTGCAAAATCCATTCATGTGTCAATATGAAATCTGGTCCTAAGACCTGTGTAGTTGTAATCCTCTTTACTTGATACATGCAACACTGGTCCACTGCAACTGACTGACTCACAACTTTTTCCCAAGTAATTCTTTTTGCCTTCCCTGGAAAAAGAAACACATTATGTCCAGCATTTTTTATGCCCTTCACACCACTGGAAAAAATCTAAATAAGAGTCTCAGCAATATTAACTGACATTCAAGGCTGACATTTATATGGGTTCAAATCAGAGCATGTTAATGAGTGCCGTAGTCACATCCTAATGGAGGCACTAGGAAGCATGTTGTCCCACTGAGGTTAAACAGATGAACATCATACATAAGACTATGTTTTTAAATTGTAAGTTGAATGTTTGTCAGTATTAAAACTTCTGGTTTTGCATTCTTACTTTTTATTATATAGAATGCCATATGTTGCTCAAAGCAAATCAAAAAAGATTGGCACTGCATGCAGCACAGGAATTAAAAAGCAATTACTATGCAGAGAACTACACTTGTTTTATTACATGGCTGTTGAACAGGCTCAGGCAAATATACAGTAAACTTATTTTAAAGTGTTTCTTCTTAAATATTTGCAAGTAATAGTAAAAATTCTTAAGCGGTTTTTACTTCAAAAGACACATTCACACTTTAGAAATTAATTTCATTTTTTTTCAATGTTTTCAGTATGTTTTCACCAAGTATATATTATCATACAAATTTATGGACTAATTTTTTACATTTTTTTTTTAGTTTAGACATCACAGCAAACATTCAAAACAAGTTGATTTCTCTGCATACTAATGGTATTTGAAATAACTCAAGCCACCTCTAAATTTCAGTGGTAAAATATGCATTAAACCCACAAACTGAATGAATGGAAAGTTACAAATCACATTTCATGGATAACAATTGACCATGTTCTCCTTTGATATGATAGAAGACATTGGCTTTCATACATCTGCTTGAAGTATTACAACAGATTCTTGGACGTGTAGGTGTGGCAAATGGGCTGAAGTGGGATAGCTCACCTCCATATCCACTGCTGTCCACTTCCACTCAGCAAATATGGAAGAGGTGGAGACAGCAGGTACAAAAAGGTGAAATTCAGCCACTCTGACCTGACTGTCTCAAAGGCAAAATGCCCATGACTGAGCTAGATACGTTACATTACTCTATAATCATGAAGAGCAATGCACACCTCCAAAATATGATTCATCTGGACTATATTAGGAAGTAGTGAATCATCATGTATTGATATATAGTGCCTTTTCATAGGTTCCTATAAACCGAGGCCAGGGTGACTAATTTAGACTAATATATCCACCTTTTCAGTGTTTAAAAATCAGGTAAGAAATTTTTTTATAAAATAAGGGCTCTTCTAAGTCTGATGATGTTCTTTTTATGCTGCTGCAAGGTTTGGAATTGGAAACTAATTCTCTTTTTCTCAGAGTTTTTCTGCAGGGGTAAACACTATGATTCAAAAGTGAGAAAAAGATTTTACTTAGAAGTATTTTGGCAATGAAAAGAAAGATTCCTAATTACTCTATGTATTACATGACATTTACCTTAGCATTAGTTCATGAAACAACTTATTCAGTACTGGTCAATGACACATGCAAATAGTGTTTTATCTTAGTTCATTTAGACTCCTTACTGTGACCACTTATTTCCCTTTCTTTTAATTATATTTTGTAATTTTCTGGTGATTTTTGAGCCTGATATTTGGAATAGTCAAAGAAATAATCATTATTTACAGGATTCCAGCCTCTCACCTGAGATTTTCTAAATCAATATTTAGAAGAAAAAATGAAATTATGTTGTATCCAGAACAAAATCACAAGATCCAGCAAATCAGTATTGCCAAATTACCAGGTCCAAATCTGGGGTAGAAATAGTTCTTCATCTTATACTGGTACTGAGAATCTAAGGTAAAACCTCTGAAACATCAAAGGAAGCCAGTTGGAATCACACACGAAATTAACCTGGAAAAACAGACACTGTTGCCTGTGCAATCATATGTTATCACTGAGAGTGAATAAGAGAATAAAAAAAAAAAACATGAAAAACTTACAGATAGAGTAGCATATATCAGCGTTAAAAAAAGAAACATATTTTCAAAGGAAAAGCCACAGAAAAAAAGCCTATTGGGAAAAAGTATCTTGATTACAAAAATACAATTGTAACTCTACATTGTTTTA
Source organism: Pachyramphus minor (assembly GCA_013397135.1). Classification (NCBI taxonomy): domain Eukaryota; kingdom Metazoa; phylum Chordata; class Aves; order Passeriformes; family Tyrannidae; genus Pachyramphus; species Pachyramphus minor. The sequence continues at coordinate 755,376 of VYXB01001449.1, forward strand.
TATGGAAATACAAATTAATCTGTGGTTGGGAAGAGGACTTTTCAGTTGCAGTAGTGATGAGTAACCCTAACCCTTCAGTGCTGCTCCTGGGAAAGACTCAGTTCTGGTACTTGCACAGGCTATTGAACATGGGCTAGTATTACTCCCCTTTAATAGTGTGTGCTACAGCTTCCCCTGGAAAACCATGTCATAGCCGTGACAGCACTGCTGGCCTCTCAGTGCTTTCAGAGGCAGTAACAGTCATCACAGCCAATACAATAATGTTCACATTATTTCAACCGTAGTAACAAATGGTTAAAGGTTACCTGGAGCAGTGGGGTGGTGGTGGGTGTGTTTGTGGGGTTTTTTTGGTCGTTTGTGGTTTATTTGTTCTAGTTTTGGGGGTTTTTTAATTTTATTTTTAACTTACGGAAAATTTTACTTTTGTCTACTTTCGACATGTAAAGAGGTCACATTCCTGTAAGCATCAGTTCTCTCATCTAGTAGATGACCTGCCTTGCGCCTCTGTAAAGGGAAGGTGTTGAAATTTACCTTTGGCTTGCATCAAGCAATGCTTTGTAAGAGCAAACGGAATATTCATGCTGTAGGTCAGTTTGTGCACACCATTTATAGGAGACAAATGACCTCGGGTGCTAAAACAAGCTGCTCAATTGCCAAAGGCTCTTTCATTTGTTATACATGGAAAAACATTATTAAATATAACACCTTTATTACCACAGTGCCTAGTAATGCTATAGCAGTCAGGGAAGAGTCAGTCACTGGGTGTCTACTGCAAGCTAACTTTCTGAGAAGGATTGCTTGTTTTTCCAACCACAATTTTAGAGATTAAGTATCTGTCCGACTTCAAACTCACAAGCCTTGAATAAATTCCAAAATACATTGAAATTTCTATCCACAATTCTCCATTAGCTATGTGAAGGTATTTATCAGAATATTTACTCCTCTCTTACTAGAACTTATCCCTTGCGTTTTTAAAAGAAAAAAAAAAAAAAGAAACAACAGGTTGTGAGTGTTCATCACCTGCAGCAGTGACAGCTAAAATGAGCACAAATTTCACAAAAGGATTTGAGGTTCATATATTCCTGCACTGTGATCTCACACTGAGAAAAGAGAAAATGTACTCATTGTAGCTGTCACCACTTTTCAGCCTCTTCATGTTGCCTTTTTAATTTATCATTTACAGCAGTATTGGCCTAATAACAGTACTGCTTTTCTTTTGGGCAATTTTATAATGTTTTTTGCAGAATCCTTACTACCTTCACTTCTTCAGAAACAAGATTTTTATTTATTCAAAATAAGAGAACAAATGTCAGGTTAAGCCCAGCTGAATAGCAGAAAATGGAGTGTTACTTATTTCATGCCAAATTACATGTCTAGACATGCTGGAACTGCATCACTTGTAGTAGAAATAGACACATCTTCCACAATTTCTAGGAGTTTAACCAAAATAAATAAGACTTTGCCCCTCAGAGATGTGGCTGCATTATCATACTATTCTCTCACATAACTCTATCATAACACTGTAGATTCTTTCAAAACAATAGCGCACCAAAGATTTATACCTATCTTGCTCTGACTGCCTTAAATCACTGCAAACAATGTTAGTGTTGGACTTTTAGGAAATCATTGATTTTTACTACAGGCCATTTGCTGCAGTGAATCACTTGGGGAAGTTGAGAGGTTTTGACAGGTCTTCTGAAGTAACCTTCAGTGATGAACTTGGAAGCCAGTTACTTCCGTTTCAGAGGCTGTCCTGATGTAAGGAAAAAAAAAAAGGCAGCTTTTTAAGGGACACATCTGTTGTTTCAAAGCTTTTTCCCTGTGAGGTGTTTGTAAAGTATCCCCACTACTACATCTAGACCATGAAGTATAGCTCAATGAATAACTAACTGATGATTACATTTATGGGTAAAGACTACTCATAACAGACAGCTACTTCCTACAGGTGACAAGCAATCTTTGGCTAGGGCTTCACCTGACTAGTCATTTTAGGACATGATCACAAGGGCTGGAGACTGATGAAATTATCCTGTCCAACATCAAACACAAAGTGGTTGTAAATCAGCTGAAGCTGTGGCAGGACAAGAACAACTCATTCTTTATGCAGTACTGGCAGCTCTTTCACCTAGTAGCTACATTAAGAATCCTAACAATGTCATTAAGTGACCACAGGAGGAACTTAGTAAATTTTTATTATTGACATTTGTATGAATTTAGCATTGATTCAAAGAGGAAAAAAATACTGTGAAACATAAAGCTGAGTTATTATAAAGCAATAAAATCGTTTATTGGTGGGGTCGAAGTGTACTGGGACAACACTCGCAACATACATACATAAAATATGCCCGCTTTAACTCTGTTTGACCTTGTAGAGCCATATAGGTGCTTAGCTGACATACCATTATAACATCCCAATGGCTTGCTCCATAAAAAGAAGATGATAAGAGTCTGACCTCTGCAATATAACCTTTTCTTCCTGAAGAATAAATAATTGTTTTTCAAAACAAATATAACTTGGAAAGCATTCATCTCCTTCTACTGGCCTGACATAGACAGGACGTAAAGAAACACATTTTAGGAAAGAATTTGTATGTTACCTTTGGAAAAGTTCAGATTAATAAATACATCCTTAGTTGTCCATATGTTTAGGAGCTTACTTTTGTGACTCTTTCTGCTGATATTAGAGAGACAATATGCAAATCTGCCCACAGACAACAAAATTATTAAAAAATGTTCTTTGTATAACTACATGGAAAATTAAAAATACCTTGCAGACATGAAATCTTCTTGGGAGAAATATATTCCGAGGGAAAAAACCCACCAAATCCACAAATAAGACTACCCGGGGTAGGCAGAAATTCAGTAAAACCCATTGTTTTGATATTTGCAAGCATGCACCTAGTGCACAAGAACATTGGAGCAGATCTGGAGGAGAAGTGCATATTGTGATCACCCACTTGGTTTGGGAATGAGAATGAAAATTATTTTTTTGTACGTTTGTGCATCATTTAGCTCCAGCACCTACTTCCCCAGCTCGCTCTCCTCTTACGTTTCCAACAGCCTTTTACCCATCTATTAGCCACCAGGCTTCCAAGTAATAAATGCTTCATCTCTGTTAGGTTTTGTGACTGAAAGTCACAAAATGCACTGTTGAAACTATTTGTAGAGCATACTAGATATTCAAAACAGGTTGCCCAAGTTACTAGTAAGATGGTTGTGAATTCACTTTAGTAATGCAAACCTGTTTGCAGAACAGTGTGTGTGGGGGGACATCCGACTTCTTAAGGGCTTTCATTTTGATGAGCAGAATTACAGGCCTTGTTTCCATATTTATACATAGCTGTGCACAGAATGATTGCTCTATGTTTCTGCAGCACATGATATGTATATAGCACACCCAATCCATGTATTTTATAGAACGCTCTGCTTTATAACACACTTCCCAAAGCTCTTTCTCTTTAATGTCAGCTTGCCTCAATTCACCTAATAGGAATCTTGTCTCCCCTGCCCCACTAGAAAAATTGTCCTCCACACCAAGGCTTCCCAAACTTATCTAAAGAGCAAAAATACCGAAGAGTGGAAAAAAGATTCCCTTCAGGGAAAGACATAAATGGATGAAATGATCATCCTCCAGTGCTCAAAAGAAAAATATTTTCCAAGTGCTTTCTTTGATGGCTATTTTTGTGCTCTCCCTTGGCAGTTCTCCTTTGGTGCTTACCCTTTAATTGCTCTGCACTTTGCTTGAGCAAGGTATGCACTGGCTGGCCGCCAGTGCTGGCTAAGATTTGTCTTGTCACTACAGTGTCTAACAGCGTGTACAGAACAATATCCCAATTAGATCCCTAAATGCTGGAAACATGATACACTGCCATTGTGCTTCTCTGGGACCAAGAGGTAAGAAGTTTTGAAAAATAGATTAGCCATGAATATTCATGCTGATCTCTTATACCGTAAAAAAGTAAAAGCCTCAACAAAAATATTTTTTTACTATCATAAATCCTGGCAATGATTCTGCATTAGTGCTTCCAGTGTAGATTAGAGGCGACTGAGTTTAGTACCCCCCATGTAGGCCTAGGTCATTAGCAGAGTTACTGTTATGTTTTTCATAAGATCATTGTTTAAAATTACAATCCTATCAGTATTTTTCCTTAAGATACTTTGTCCCCTATTTTAGCAAAAGTATCTTTCTTATCCCTCACTATACAAATTGCACTTGCAGGCCTTGTGGCTATTTCAAGGGAGAAGTGTTATCCTCCATTAAATTATTCCAGAAGTGCCATGAAAACTGGGGAATACTTCCCAGTAAAATATATGAAACACAGAAACTGAATATTGTGAAGAATGTGACTCGGGAATTTTCCTTCTCTCCTTTTTTTTTTTTTTAAAAAAAAGAAGGCATAGGAAATTACTAAACAATTAAATTAAGCTTTCCAGAGTCAGATCTGATCTTCACTGTCTCATTTTATCTGTTCAAGTCACCTTTCTTTCTAATGAAAAATAATTCTTAAAAGTGGAAAATAATTTACATTCCTCACATTTTTGTAGCTAAAACTCATATTTCCATCTTTTTTCTCCTTTTAAAAATACACTGATCCAAACACTTTTTAAAGCTTATTTGAAAAATAAAGTGAATTGGATATCCTGCATCCTTCCCAGCTCGCTCATGATATCGCAGGAGCAGACACTGACAGGACAACAATAATTTAACTGCTGGGGCCTACCTTTTCCCAGGAGAATTTGATCCTTGTGAATAGCAAAAAGGAACGGGCTTGAGTCACACAGACCTTTGGTCTTACTGTTCAGTGTTCCAGTTCCTATGTATGTGTTTCACTGCAGAGGATTCATATATAGGTGCCAGATGTCTGAAGTACAAACAGTTTTCTAGTTCTCAACTAATTTTTAAATCTTTCTCATCAGCCCTAAAACTTCTGGGCTACATTCACACTTTACTTTACTTGTGGAAATCTTTCAGATGTCGTAGGTACTAACACCTACATAAGGGGGATAAGGACCAGAGAATCATTCTCATGTGAAGGAGGCTGAGCAAAACTGATCCAATGTGGTCTCACTGGGAGGAAACACAAGGCATCTTTGCTTGAAGCAAATTTCTGTGGCTGTGATAAAAAAGAGGCAAAGGAATTTCTTTGACTTGGCTGACTCTTATCAACCTAATAGTATTAAACTCCAAAACACAGACGTGCTTACTGCTGTCATTTCCTGCCTGCCAAAATTATTTACAAAGTGAGTGCCCAGAAAGCTGCTTTTACCACAAGGTCTGCCTACAGAGATGCAGGGAAGAGAGAATCCCTCCACCATCTCATCCCTGTCCCACATAGCAATATTTTGAATATTTTCTCTCCATAAAGTATTTTTTCACCCCTTTTGCCCCGGTGTGAGCTCCAGATAGACAATGGTGAGGCACCTGAAGCCACTTACTGTGCCAATGCAAGGAGCTGCTGCTGCTTATTTATCTTCCCTGTTCCTTTCCACCCTGTCTGTCGGCCGTGTCCAACAGGGAGCAGGCAAAAAGGTCTCACCATTTCTGTGTAGATGGTGTTCGTTCCATGTCCAGGTGTGATCCACATTTTGGTGATTATATGAGAGAGCTTTATCCATCCAGGGTATCCCTGCTTCATTGTCAGTGACACCTGCACTGGGTGCAATTGCTTTGTGAAATTGCTTTGCAATTCCCATAATTCCTGTAACTCTCAAAGCCCCATAATCGCAGACACTTCTTTCTCCTCATTAATAATATTTCCAGTGCTGCTGCATCCAACTTGCAGCCAGTGGAACAGAATTTGCCTCGAGGAAAGATTTGATTGTAGCATTCATAAGAAAAAGATACTTAAAACCAGCATGAATATTAAAATGAAAGGTTATGTGGCATATATCTTAAATTTTGATAATAGGTAAAAGTGCATGATATCATAGAAAATTCACCCACATTAATCTCTGGTTGAGCTCTAGATAATAACTGGGTATGCACAGTCTGTCTATGTGGGCCCCCTAATCTTTAAGGAGTTTCAATTGGTTATAATTAAAGGTTTCAACCAAAATACTAAAAAGAAAGATACAAACTGTCTTTCCCCAAAAGAAGCCAGACTGCAGCAGTGTATACTACTGCTTATTTTGTTACTTATTTTCATTTTCATTGATTTAATTCAATTCAAAGATCAATTCAAGTCTTAACAATTTAAAATTTTATAATTTGCTCTTTAACCTGTTGTGGGGTTTTTTTTCCTGGTTTACAGGCATAAGATTATATTCTAATAATATGTGCGATATTCAGCTTATTAAGAGCTGAACACATTAATATTAATAGCTGTTTAGTAGAGTTTGCTTTGCACATACGTTAAGCTATTTACTTGAGTTTACTATAAAGTTGAAATGTGGGTTACTATGTTGAGGTATTCATTTGACGGGGTAGCCATAAATTATTGCTCATGCCTGTAGCTGTTACAATTCTGAGGAAAAAAATCTTTAGTTGAAAATTAAGCCAGTAAAATAAAAAGAATAGTAATGATTTTATATCTGAAAAAAATGAATTTCTCAAAGTTTTCTGAAGTATAACTCAATTTTTAATAGAACTCTGAAGATGTTTACCTTGCATGTTGAAGATAAACAGCACAGTCAATATTAAATAAAAAATAAGAGATTCTTGTGGTATCTTTAGGTAGTTTTTCCTTCTTTTCCTTTCATTAATTTTTATCACAATTTTCCTACTTTCAATGAATTAGTGTCTCTGTTGTAAAAGATTTATACAAGCAACAAGGAAAATTGTCTAAACCTACAGTATTTGAAGAAGAGATTGAGAGATTAAAAAATCAGTAAAGTTTAATCCATGAAGATTAGAAATCTGCGCATGTGTTGGAACCTCTTAAAATCAAGCCCACGGGTGGGATTGTAACTGATCACACAGAACAAATTGAGAAAGTGTAATTTTGCATTTATTTGATGTAAAATATATTTACAGCTAAAGGTTATTTCAACTGTGGCCTCTCTGTACTAGATATAATGGAAAGAAAGATTTCTCCTGACTTGCTTTTAATTTTTTTTCTGTCATCAATCCGAATTGCTCACTTCAAGCCCTTCCTATTTTTCCTCCCCATAAATTATAGAATCACAGAATCAATAAGGTTGGAAAAGACCTCTGAGATCATCAAGTCCAATCTTTAAATTAGGGAAATAATAACAATATATTAATAGTCTATATAATTAATAATTAATAATTAATAATATATTAAGAATAAGTTAAATAAATACACATGATTAACCTAATAAACTATACATTACAATAAAATCCTGTATTTTCTTGTGATAGGGTTATTGAAGAATAATTGCAATAGTTACTAGCCATTTGGCAAATTATAATTTGGTGACTCACAGCTAGATTTTCCCAACAGTGACATTAACTTACGTAGCTGGTCTGATCAGGCTTACATAGTTCCACCCTTGTCTCTGTTGATGAGGAGCTGATCCTGCTGCAGCTGAACCATTAACTTGCACAAATGAATGGCCATTAGTTTCATCTATTTTCAAAGGACAGTGTAGACTCTGCCTGCATTTGTGCTTCTTTACCTAGCCCAGGGAAAAAAAAATGCTTGTGGCACATGTCCAAAGGATACATAGATCAGAGAGACGAGAAATCATATAAAACTCTTGCACTGTGAAAAATCCTTAATTAATAAAGCAGAAATAACCAAGGCTTTCCAGAAGGAGCACAATCTGGGCATCTTAGTTAGTGTATGCTCAGTGGTACATCAGTCATACAAAGAAAAGATGCAAATATACAAATCTCTCCTTTTGTCAGTTGGTCTTAAAGCTTTTGTTGTTGTTCTACAAAAATTTCACCCGTGCCTTCTAGAAGACCACTTGCCTCTTCTCTAGGTTCCCAGAAACCTGACTACTACCAGCATAAGTCTGGCCTGGGTGAAGGCTCTGTTACCTAACCAAATCCCACGTCGTATGCCTCGAACATGAGTCGATCATTCTTGAGGACCTCACAAAAATTTGGGTGGTGATAATCATTCAGATATGTGATTTGATATTGCTCCTTCTTACCTCGATTAATCTTATCCTAGCAAAAAAGACTACACTTTAGCCCTCCTCCTTATTGCACTTCCCCTGTACTCCCTACACCTTACTTAAAAAAAATGTAAATTTATTTTTTAGAAAACTTAGAAAGGTTCTTAGAAAGGAGAATTTTAATTGGGGTAAATGCAGCTCAAGAAGGGCTCACCCACTTCCGATTGAGCAATACAGATTTTGCCTCCTTCTTGCATATAGCAACAATTGAGTTGTGTATATCTATAGTTTCTTGTATGTAATGCCATGACATCGATCCTGTCCCTTGTAATCCCCTATTTCCATAAAGAAAATTTCAAAACAATTTGTTGTTTTATAGAGGGTGGAGAAAGAGAAAAGAAAGAGAGAGAGACAGAGAGAGAAGAGAAGTAGTGTTCTTTGCTTCTTTGGTCTCTAAGTTAACTCTGTTTTCATGATTCCTGAAAGCTTACATTCTGTGAAGTTTTCATTTTATTTTTGATAACAGTGCTCAGAATGGCAAACCCAGTGAGTAAGGGGAAAAAATCAGTTATGTACGATAATAAATGGATTTCTGCCAATGACAGGTCATGATACAGAAAAAAAAATCTGTGATGACCCTCTTTCCTGTGCTCTCATTTATCTCGTAGTGGTGACCACTGATAGATTTCTGCTCTATGATTTATTGCAGAAAAACACCACCTAGAAATGGGCTTTTGATAAAATTGTTCAAGGATTCCTGGACAATAAATCCTAATCTTTACATGCATGCTGCAAGATGTTTCACCTTTCTTATGCTATAAATAATATATGCCAAATGTGATAATAAATCCATACATCTAAGCACTATCTGTGTGGTATAAGAAATAAAATTACAATATGTAAGCCTGATATTAATAGCAGCTATATAATGCCAGGAATATTGATGGCAATATTCGTTTATTTGTGATCCAAATTTCCAGCACTGTGTTGTATTGAAATTTCATTGCTTTTATCAGCCTGGATGGTTATCTTCTGTAAGGAAATCTGTGATAAACACAACAGACAATAGCTGTCTGGAATAAACAAAGATGCTCCTGTAGGTCTGCCAAGAACCTTGCCGAGGAAATCAGCTGAAATTTTCAAGTATGCTCTATGCAAAGATCTCCCTTCCTAATTAATCATCTACAGTAGGAAGTGTGTGATAGCATCTGTCACCTCCCTATGACCCTACAACTGTTACAGTGGGGTTAAATGCACACAAGCACAGCATTTAAAGCTCTTTACAAACCACAGGCTCAAGGTCAGGATGTGGCTTAATTTTACTCCAGAGTAGGAATGAAGTATAACTTCTGTCTAGAGCATATGTGCCATAGTAATGGTTTTAAGCCCAAAGATGGACTTTAATTACTGAGCCCTGTACAAGCTATAAAATATTGCAAGCATTTTTCCCTTATGTATCCAGAAAAAGCAAGCAAGCCTTTACCTAGTATATGAAAACAGGCAAATCAGCTCTTTGCAGTCAGAGCTGATCACTTGGGATTTGGAAAGAAGAAATTACATCAGAAAAATAAGAATAATGACAATTGTAAGAGACAGAGGCAAAAGGTGTTATGAGAAGAGTGAATGACAAAATAACTTGATGAGACATGTCACTCCTAATTTTTTTTTCTCTTGAGACAAAATCTTTTTTGCTGTTGTTAGAAGTCTGATGCAATCAATTTCTTTTTTTTTATTTTATTTTTTAATTTAAGCACTGCAATACTTGGCTGCGTTTTTTATTTCCTGCCTAAGGGAAATAAAATATCTGCCATGCACCTGTGCAAAAGAGTGAATTTTACTTCAGTATTTTCCATACATAATGACTTGCAGAGGGTTTTCTGTTAACATCTGTGAAAGAGGAATGTATTCTATCCTGGAAAACTAACAGTGCCCTAAGTTTCACCACTGAAACTTAAGGGACGCTAATACTGAAATATTGAAGTGAAAAAGAATGGGAAAATCTGGAAAAAAAAATAAAAATCCTTTAACTGGAAGGGGCCAAGCCCACATAAACAGTGTGTTTGATTTCAGCTGTGTCCTCTGATCTATACTGAAGGTCAAAGAAGGAAATGTCACAGAAGTTATGATTATGTGAAATGAAGTGAGAAACAACGATTTAGCGTAATAAATACCTCCTGCAACTAGAGAATGTTCTGCTCACTGAAATTGTCTCCCAGGTGTCTGCCTGTCTTCAGGACACATGGATAATCCCAGGCTGAAATGACAGTGAGGTATGTTGTTTTTAGAAATACATGACTAATGTTGGTTTATATGAAAGAAAACTCACCTTGCAGCTCTAAAATACAGCAGAAACCTCTCCCTTCTGGTTTGCCTGAGTCAAAACATCAACTTTCCACTTTCAATTCTGGTATTTGAATTTCAGTCAACCATAAAAACCTATACAATTTTCTTGATAAATTCCTCTGTCCTCTCAGATGCAAGACAGACTAAACTACTCCTGTACTTGAACCATGTCCTAAAGGGCACTTATTTCTTTACAGGCAACAACTCTGACAATTCTGAGAGGAAAATCTTCTGACAAAGCATTATAGGCCATCAACCCTCTTCTGTCATGATACTGCACTTGCAGTTTATGAAACTATTGAGCTCAATTTCTTGTTTTTACAAATGGACGCCAGAATCATTCTGGGTTCAAATCTGTTTCTCAGATGGGATATTCTGCCCTCCCCCATGACAGAACTCCTACTTTTTTTTTTTCTTCTTTTTTGCTCTCTGAATATGAAATTAGACCATTCATGTATTAAATTTCTCCTTAGTTTGCAATAAGAAGTTTCTTTACCCATAATTTTTTCTTGTGCCGTTGAATAAATCTGTATTTATTTTAAAAGAAAAATAAAAATTTAAAAAACCCGGTATAAATGTCTGAGCACAAATTCAGAGGATGTATTTTAAAAAATAAAATTTTCAAATTCAGAAGAATGTTTTGCATATCATCCAAGAAAGAATCCAGAAATCATACTTTAAGGAGACAAGACTGAGTAAAAGTCCTCCACAACAAAAAGGTCCAAAATGAAAATTTTCTCAAATCTGCTGAAATCTATACCTGTGGGAAGTGATGGATCTCATTATTTTACTAGAAAGCAGGTCATATGGAAGTGAAGAAAACACTCACCCTCCTCCTTGCTTTGGGAACTCCTCCAATAGCACACTCAGCGTTCTGCACTGAAAGTGCCAGAAAAGCAGTGTGGAAGTGAGAACAGCCACTGTAACAGAACATCCTTCACCAGTGTCACCCAGCTTGCCCAGTTCACTCCTCTTCAGCAATTCTGGCCTGAAATACCTGCAGGTTGGCTTCCAGGACCATAAGCAGCTCGTGACCAGTACATTTCATATACATGTGAAAGGTATAAGGCCATATCTGCTTCACCCTCCCCAGGGAGCTAAGCCCACCCTGATGTATTTTTAACCTCCATGGATGATAGGGAGGTATTCATTCATCCTAGATCTGTCTATGGTTTACTTTTAAATCCAAAAATATTGCCATCTGTTTAAGATTTTCATGCATGGATGGTATGAAGGCTCCTGAACCTGCTCATAATAATGCTTGTACCTTGCATGAGCATCAGAGTTACTGTAGTCACTTTGTTCTCCTTAGCCTTATTTGTCTGATTTGTGTATATACCTTTTTCAACATTCTTTGAAAAAGTATGGCTTAAAAATGACTATAAACAAAAATAACCTGAAAGTTTGGTCAGAGAAAAACTGTGAACTGAACTCAAAGATTCCTGGGAAACATCTGTCTCTCCTGGGGGGAATTTGGGCAATTTGTTTTTGGAAAATTGAAAACTAGAATATGTGAAAAAGGTCTAGTTTGTAAGAGATAGTGTTTAAAATTGCACCTTTAAAAATCTGTTTTCTGGTGGCTATTTTTTTTCAGAAAAAAAATCAAAACCTTTACATTCTTTTTTTTTTTTTTTTGAGAAAATCCTGAATAACTTGATATACATATACTACTGTGTCAGCTTTTATCACTTTGTTTTATATATCTATACATTATTATTAATTTTTATAACAGAAATTTCATTAAGATTTTCAGCTGGGTAACATGATGAATTTATCAAAGAACGCAGTTTAAAACTTGAGTACTAACTATGTCAATAGAAAGTTTAATCAAAGAATTTTTTCTGATGCAGTGATCAGGTCCATTGAGAGTTGCTAAGAAATTGCACACCCACACTGACATAAGCTCACCTGAAGTAAATATTACCTAGTATGACCTTCGTAATTCTTTATTAAAATAGACTGTGATTAATTACCTAATAATTAAAAATGAAAAACATCTCCTTTTATTTTTTACCAGACTGAGCTACTATATGAATTTTATTTAGTATAACTTTGGCTGAAAAGTAGAGAGTACCTTTCAAAAACAGTGCAATTAAACAGAATCAACTGTTTAAAAAAATAATTTGTTCTCCATTCTGCAGGCAAGAGCAAAGCGATGCTGGACAGCAAAGAAAAGGAAGAAACCTCTCCTGTCAATGTCTGGTTCAAACACTGGCTCAGGTACATGTGAGGTAATTTATGGGAGCGTAATGATCTGCACCAGGAATCTCAAGCTCAACCTGCCGCATGACTGAGCTAGTTTCTATAAAGGACCTAGCAAGCTGGCGCCACAGCAAATGAAGAAAATGAGTTTAATCACTTTACAAGCTTTCTGCTTGTGATCTTTCTGGGGCTATATCTGAATGAAACATAGGAAGAAAATAGTCACAAAAAGGTGTGCTGGATGCCTCTGTAGTTGATGATTGTTGAGACGTGGGAGGAAGGAGGGGAATTAGTGTACCTAAGGGGATGTCAGGCAAGTGAAAACAAGGACATTTTATGAGCAATACAGGGGAAGTCTGAGGATCACAATGAAAAGGATGTGAAAGCAGCTAGATGTCTGTCCCCTAGAAGTGGATAAGGACCTGATAAGTGGGCTAGGAGTGGAGCCTGCAGCAAAGGCAGCTTCCTAAGCAAGGTATTCACATGATCAAAAAAGGTGTGTCTGGCTGCACGTGCAATATTTCCAAATAATATTCTTCTCTGACTATACCAGAACTGTACTTATTGATCTACAAAACAGCAATGTTTGAAAACACATCCAACAAGGTCTGTTTCAATGTTACATAGCAGGACTGCAACTCTGTGCTCTGAAAAAACGTTGCAGGAACAACCACGCATTCATTCAGATCAGGTCAGGGTAAATCAGACGGGTGAGCAAATCTTATGGTTAGAAGGGAGTTATAAAGAGAAAGAATATGATTTTGAAAAGGAATACAGGATATTAATTTGGAATTTCTTTGTGTTATGGGTTTGAAAAAAGTCATGACTTCGGAAAGGTATTTGAGGCACAGATAAACAGAGAAAGGATTAGACTTTTCTATGTTACTCTCATACAGAGTTTACAATAACCCATGCACCTGCAGATTAATGAATGGAGACATTAAATCAACCAGATTTTACTTTTTTAACTTTTTCAACTTTTTCACACTGCACTCTTTGACCTGTCAGTGCAAATGTGTGCTATCAGAAGGTAACTCAGGCTAAGGCATTCAGAATCCACAAAGGGCTTTCCAATAACTTGGAAACTGGAAGATTCCTTATCCCCTAATACATCCAAGAAAGCTGCATCAGATTCAAAGTCAGTAATGGCTAACAAGGAGCAAGGCCCATTCTTCCCAGAATGATTAAATATGTTACCTTCCCCCTTGGATAAGCACTTTGCTACTTTTTTCAAGTGACCAAAATATTTTAATTATTGAAGCAAATACTAGAAAAATATTTTTCATAAAACTATATAGGAAAAAAGGACAAAAACCCCCTCGTACATCGTGATTCCTTCATTGTCATAATATTGAGGCACTAACAGCTTTTATTTTTCATCAACCTCTGCAGAAGAACAGAATACTTGAATTGCTGCAGTTCTTCTGACACTGCAGCCTACACTGCATTGCATCAGCATTGATGGACACATTAAGACAGAGAGGAAATACAGAGAGGCAAAACTAGATGACTTAATAAGGCTGACATCTTTTGTGGTGGAAATAGCTCTGTGGATAGCAGTGTCATTATGAACATATAGCACTACTGGCTATATTCACAAAAGCATTTACACTGAAGTCAACAGGCTGAATTTATGGTTGGGATACTCCATGACAGTCAACACAAACAGGAATTAAAATGGTTGAGTAAACATCTCACAGCCAAGACCTAGATTTCCAAATATATAGGTATAGTGTGGGGAAAAAATCTAATATTTCCCACTGGTTTTATTGAGGTTTTGGATGTCATTGCTTTCATCTCTTAATGTAATTGTATATATAAATTCACCATATAGATAATTCAATACAGCTTTTGGAGATCATTTGTATGTCCTACACTGCAAGGCCAGAGTATCCTATTCCACTCAGAACACAACGCTTTTGTGTTTTGTGGGAACACAACGTCCCCAGCAGTCCCTGGGAATTCACCAAGGGTTTATTTTTTAAGAGCTCAACCAGATGAGACACTTGCTTGTCGAGGAGCAAGGATCCAAATGGGAACAGTTTCAGGAATCGAGAAAGATGTACAGCAGTTGAAAAAGAACTTTGTTATATGGACTTTACAGTTCTTACGTGGTTTCAAATATGTGCATTGCATGTTACCTGTATGGGTGTATTACCTGGGCATGCTCGAGCTTCCCTCGAGCTGCCTGTTCCTGACTTTCCCTCTGATTGGCTGGAAAAGCTGCAGTGTGGACAGAGCTCCCATTGGTCCGTTCCCTCCCCAGTTCCACCCTCGTTCCTCCCTTTTCTCCCGAGTTCTTACTCCTATTTGTTTCCCTGGTTGTATGTCTCATGCTCCACCCTATTTTCTGGCTCTTTCAACACTAGAGCTTATATTAACCCCTGCACCCTTCCAGTAAATGGCATTGTACCTGCAACCTCGTCTGGGAGTCTTGGTGCAGTGCCGCGCTCCCATTCCCCACCCCCCTTGGACCGTGGCACTTGGTACCAAAGAGGGCACAGCAGAAAAGGTGCCTTCTTTCAGTGGACTGCAATGACTGTGGTCTGAACCTGAATGTTGGAACAGTCCCTCTGGCATAGTCCCTTTCACCACATCTGACTCTCAAACACACTTGGCCTCTGATTATGTTGAAACCTAGTGAGCAAGGTCATGCTAGGTCCAGCTTCTTATCTTTAGGTTTCAAATCAATTAACAACATTTCTATTCTAAACTAATTAACTAAAAAAATGTTAAAAAACAACCCAAGGGAGTGTGTGAACCATGACGGAGAGCAAACCAGGAAAGAGGGGATGAGCCAAACCCTGAGCAGAGAAAAACTCTCTGATTCCTCTTTAATGTCCTGGTGATTTAAGTAAACCTTATCCTATTTTTCCCAGTATTTAATCACAAGAACTCTAATAAGTTACTGTTAATGTACATACATGCCACATAGCTGCAAGTCTTAGAAACTCATCTGTATGCTGAAATATTTTTGGTTTCAAAGATTTTGGAATGCAACATGAGCACATGCGCAAAACTATTTTAAGTAATTGTCATTGATAAAATCAGCAAATTGCATAAATAACAGTGATTTTTTATTGATGATTTGGAAGTTTTCTGTGGGATTTACTTATGTATATCTGACCAGGCTTGAAAATATACTTTAGATTTCCAACTTAAATAACAGAGATGTAAAAATAAGTCACAAAGAATATTGCTTTATATCCTTGACAGGATTGAGAAAGATTAAGTTACCATGGTTTCATGTATATAATCCAAAGGTTGTCATAAAAAAAAAATAAATTTCTGTGCTCTGTTTCGCTCTCTGTTATACAAAAGAGAGTTTAACCCTGAGAAATCCGTACCTTAATTGCTTCCTATATCTCCATCTCTAGTAATGTCACCTCTTTTTTCAACAGCCCTATAGCTTCTGTTAGTTCCATCTTTGGCACATCCGTCTTCCAGTTTTGTGCAGTTTATGACAGATGTGCAGAGCTGACTAAACCAGAACCCCTACTATCATCCTCTGTCACCACTTTGTCATCATGGTTATGAACATATCCTGTTCAGCCCAGATGCTAATTCCAAATTTGCTGCTTATACATCCCTGTATCTTCCGAACTACATGGCAAGTCTTCTTTTCAATCTCTGAGTGCATTGTGAGGATGTTCAAGGTCTTCATGTTTCTGAAAAGTGACCAGAGAAATAATTGGAGCAAAACCCCATTCTGGGCTATAAAACACAAAGGCACTACTTGTGATAGCAGATCCCTCTCATCAGATTCTAGGAAGATATTCTGTGGAGACCTCACTGTGGGATTGCCTTGTACAACTTCATGGACAACAACACTTAGCTGACATTAGAGTCAAGATGTAAGGCTAAGTGGGTTAGCTTTGCTGTCATCTGGTACAGATATTTCATGCTCTGACCTCACATCTGCTGTCATATGGGAAAACAACAAGCTCTGTCTTTGGCAACTCAAGAACATCCACAGCTTTCCTTTGCAGCAGAGAAAAGGAAGAGCACATATCAGTCTACTAAGTGGCATAAATAAAATATCTCACTAAAGCTCTGGCTCTTGCTGTCAGAGTCTGATTTAAGAAAAAAGAGTTTTGTTCATCCAAGACTGGCACTGAGGGTAAGATTTTGGTTGATAGTAGCAGTCTGGTAGGTACTCAGTCCATCTTCGCAGTGTGTATTTGTATATAACTCCATATGCAACCTTGCAAACAAATCTGTATAGGCAAATCTACACTTTTGCAGAATACTGATAATTGCCTTAAAAAATATGTTCAATTTTTTAATATAATACCATTATGCTATAAGCTTTATTGTGAAAATTAGGATTTGTACCATTTTTTCAAGTCACGACTGACTTTTCTACCTCTGATCTGTAGTGTAGTTCAGTGATTCAGTCTAAGTACACAAAAAAGTAACTAAAAATACAACAAGGCTTGACTAATAATCGATTTGCAGACTTCTAAGAGCTGTCATGACTTGTCAGTCTTAGAAAAGAAGGTAAAAATTAGTTTTCCACCACTAAACAGTCACAAATAGCAGTGGTTTCCTTGGAGACTTAGCAGCAGTTATCAAAACACTATACTTGCAGGAAAAGAGTGGCTTGTAAAGATACAATCCCTATCCAAACTTTAATTAATGTTCTCTCTTAATAACATACACCCATATCAACTGTGTGTATTTGGTGTTTACCTCATTATGCCCTCCTCCCTAGTCCTCTTTCATGATATATATATAATATCTTGTGTAAATATGTAACTTGCAAGTACTTTTTCCTGTATTGCTTACAACATGCAAAAATCATAATTCTATACAAAATTATTTATATTTTTTCATAAAATACATGTTTTCATTAATTGTCTACAATTATTACAGTAGCTATCAGTTCAGGAGTTCTAAGATTCCTGAACCTAAAAATTGCATTGCAATTAAAAAGAGCATTATTGCATCCTAAGTAAATATCATGAGAATAAAACTTTGAATTCTCCCATGAGGACAAAATGACAAAATGGCAACACAAACTGATAGAAAGTAAGTTCTGTCTCATCCTTACTTGAGGTAAACTGATAAGTCAGACATGAGTTTTTGTCATGTGTGTTGGTGGGTATGTGCTGTCCTGCCCTCAAGGACTGATCCCCCTGTCTCCTTCTCCATATAGTATCAGGGAGTTTGATTTTGTCATCTACCACCCTGTCCCAGTACCTCTACCTACTTTCAACACCAGAGACATAGTAGAAAGCCACATCATAAGCAGTTCCAGAGTTTCTATAAGGAATGTTTATATTCTTTTAAAGAAGTGTTTGGGTATATCAAAGTATCTGTCTACCCATAGCTATCTGATCATTATATGTGAGAACATTGTCTATAGGTAAACATATTCAGAGTTAAGGAGCGAAAGTACAATACTAAAAATATTCCAATTACTGTGTTTAATTATAACTGAAAGTTAATCACTGCAAAGTGTCTTCAACAACTTAGGTAAAATGGAAGTAAGAAATTCCAGCTTGCTGATAAAGTGCTTTCTTGGTATCACAACTGAAATAATTCATTTCCCATATACTGAGCATCAGAAATTGTTCAGAGTGGCAAAAGGCATTTTTTAACAAGATGACATAATTAAATTGAGTGCTGATTAAAGTTCTACAGGCTAGCCACTAATCACTCAAAAGTTCCGCTATTTCAGCACTAAAATTACACATTTATAAGTCACAATATATTCAAGGAAAATGTTTCATACTTGAAAGACAAAATCATCCTATGAATGACCTAGAAAGAAGAAAACAGAGCTTAGTATTAGTGGAAATTTAGCTCCTTGTTGTATGACAATTAAACAGCATGCAACACAATAACCTTGATTTGGTGGATCTCACAGTCCAGGGATTCATTTGCCATCTATTTTGTGTGCAAATCATTTCAGGCATGGACTTTCAACGCTATATGAGAGACCACGTGTTCATCCCATATCGCTTGAGATATCATCAGACATTATGTCCATTTCATTATTTCATGAAGATTTCATCTATGTTTTGTCTCATATTTTTAGACTGTTATATTTGTTATGTTTAAATATCAAGCATATGTATGTACATATTTGTATTTCTACAGGCACTTTCTACAGTTCATTGTCACTTTCAGCCTATTTCTTTCAGCTTTCCTATTACTTATTGAACATTGGGCACAAGATTATAAGTATAGCCTTTAAGTACTAGTCAGTTTGAACAGCTATTTATCTTTGATCTTAACCAAGCCTATACCTGAAACAGCAGAATACTGACTTCCTTTCAATCCCAGTAGAGACAGCAGTGGACCCAAACTGCAGTGTCGGAGCTAGTTGCCATGGGTTTGCAAGTAGTTCACATTCAAATCACTAGAGCTGAACCTGACCCAATAGTTTCCTGTAAGGGACAGATCCTAAACAAAAATGCTCTGCTCTACTCAATTAAGACAAATATATTCTGATTCCTTTTGTTGATTTTCCAGGAGTAAGACTCACTCCTCTATGTTTCATTTTTCTCACCTACACAAAAATGTAATTCTAAACAAAAGATGATGGCACCTCTGCCCTATATACTTAGTATCTGTCGTAGTTAGGCATAAAAATCCTTATCTTAAATCAGATGGTTTCAGTAACCCATAGAGCAGCCACCACTTGAATTGCCTCACATTGCCTAAGTCTATTGAATTGAATGGCGTTATGGAGGCATGAAGTCCTGCAGTGCTACATATGAAGAGATGGTGGAAGGTGGCTCCAGCTGGGAATCAGCCTGGCTTCTGCAGCATGTTGACCAGAGAGGCACTAAAATCTCCATGTGTTTGTGGCTTCTAAAGCCCTCATGGGCCAGAACTTTCCATGGCATTTCAGCACACTCTTGGTTGGTTGTTTCTTTCTTCTTAGTATATTTTTGTAATACTTCTCCTCTTTAAGATAAAAATAGAACAGAGTTCACTTTGCTGTACTTCATACTTGCAGCCCTGCTAATGGGAGCTACACAGATGTTTCAATAGCTGAACATACTCCCATGTTTTATTCTTTCATATAGTCACTCTCAATTCAGTGGCACACTTCCACCTTGATAACCAGTAATTATAATAATCTTTAGCAAAGATAAAAGAGTTGTTTTAAAATACTTCATATTTGGCAATCTAATGTTTCAGTATTTTATTTTAAACTTAGACCTGATACTTGTAAGGACCTTCTCTGGGGTGGGACCTCATTTTCTGCACTTTTAAATCAAAATTTGCATGCTGTGTGGACTATAATTTATATTTGTGTACACAAAGCTAGTGTTTTTAATTTTTTTACTATGCATCCTTTACATCATTGATGCATGAAGGACCTTTAGTTACAGAAAATGTAATCAGATTGATACAGAACATTTTGTACGTTTCCTGTCTTCTCCCACTAATTTGATGTAAGGTTGGAGCAAGGGCAATTTTGACCTTTCAATTTTTAAACTCCTACTGAGTTCAATATTTATAGCAAGTATCTTACTCCTGAGTACTTCATACAAAACTTTATTTCAAACCTTGGTTAGAAGCTCACTATGGTTAATCTAGATGTATTGGTTTCTGAGTTGCAGGTAGAAAGTTGGAATTCTATTGGTTAATGAGCCAAACGTTTTAAAGTGATCTCAGTGTGATGTTGTGTTATGAAAAAATCCCTGTTTGTGGAAATCTGGAGAAGAAAGGGGAAAGAGAAGTGAATGGAGAGGTTGGTAAGGCAAGACCTAAGGCTGCAAAGTGTTTACATTGTTCCCTGCAGATACTAGTTCCGAAACAAAATCATAGTCTCCTTTTCTTCTGAAACCTGATCTTTTGTCTGCTTATTCACAGCAGACAGTGGTTATGATTTCAAATAAATAGATTGTTCCCATTAATTATTGAGTTTTAAACTTCCACACCTTCACTAAGTGTTCTTATAGTGCCTTTGTAAGGCTATGTGATGGAAAAATTAGCCAATTTTTCCAATACCGAGAGTAGAATATCAGTTACACTCTCAGCACCTTAAAAACACAGATTCCTAATTACATTACAGGGACAGCGAGCAAACAAGTAGACAACAATGTATTTCCCTTGTTCTGTTCTTTATACTAAAATTCCTCTTTTTTAGCATAAGAAAACCTTTACAAATTAGAGACTAGTCACGAAACAAGCGTGCCACTCATGGTCATTTATTCTGCTTATCTGGTAAATCCCTGCTACCCAGGCTGTATAAGCACCAGTCAGAAACTGGCCATAAAACCTGTCAGAAACAACAGAATTCACACTGTAAAAGTGATTGTGACTGAAATCCAACTGTTTCAGTTTCTATTGCTTGAGAAGATGAGAAATAAAGGAAAAAGGTAGAACGACATGAAAGTAACTTTCATTCCAGAACTGCCCATCAGTAGAGCATCAATTGAGAAAGTAAGAGTTTTGAGAAATCTACTAAGTTTCAAGAGAGATCATACTACTAGAAGATTTTATTTGATGAGGAAGATAACACGGGGATCTGATCCTCTTAATCTGAAGCGAGAGTATAAAGTGATTGAGTGGAAATTAGATGGAAATTTTAATTACAATGTTCAGGTAACAGGAAACTGGATACATTGCAGCACAGATTTATTATATGCAAATTGTATGCACCAGAATGACCTGCCAGCTTTACATTTTAAAGTACCACCTGTCCAGAAAAGGGAAATGCTCTATGTATAGTTCACTTGAGTTTTGACAAAGCATGATATGGTGCCAAAAATGACAGACATATCATGGTGGAAAATATAAAAAACATACAGAAGAACTGCAAAATGCATAAGGATTTGGTTATAAGGAAAATGGCAGGAAGTAGTGCTAGAAGGGAAGGTACATATTGGAAGGATACTAACAATGAGTTCCTCCAGGTCAATTCATACTCTTAGGATGGGGACCATGGGACAGAATTTTTTTTACATTGTCTTTTATGACACTGCACAAAACAAAGAGTGTTGATGGAATTTGTTATGATACAAAGGATACAAAGGTGGATAATGAAACCTTCCAGAAAACTGGACTGAAATGGACCAAACTCAATGGTGCAGTGTACAAGGACATCTACTCGTAGACTATTAATGAGAGATGTTGCTGTACAGGTGACAATGACTGTTCAAGAGAAGGACATGGATGGCATTTTCAGGAAGGTCACCAAGCAGAATTTGGATACAATCATAGGGTGAATCAGCCAAGATACATCCATGAAACAGACAAATATTAATACCGTTAAATGAGTTGCAGTTGAGATCTCATTTGGTGCACTGGGTGTGGCAGCCAGATTGTGCAGAATGGGTCAAGCTAAAAACATGCATGTCAAGTTTTACTCATAATAATACAGCAAAACGTCTTTTGAGAATTATACAGACTTTGGGCTCCCTGAGTCAGGTAGAGTCAGCATCGCTGGTGTCCTGGACACATATGGTCACATATACAAACACACATACACAAGCAAAAGGCACTTTATGGTCACATAACCTTATCCCAAAACTAATGGAATTAAGAATCTAGATAATTTTGATGCCTTTGAAAATCACTGTGTCCTTTGGGGTCTGACTACATTTGAAAAAAATGGGCTGTAATTCCTAGGATGCCATTAATAGACTTGTAACACTCACAGAGGGAAAAAAAATTACTAAATGACCTAACCTACTCTACTACCTGGAAAATCCATTTAAACCAAGCTGTTTCTAAATAGATTTAAGTGATGGAGCTTCCAGCATTTTTCTCAGCACAGTTTTATAGGTCTAACTAATGTACTCTGATTTCTATCTCGGGGTTTAAAAAAACCGTATATGTTAGCAGTCTTCTCTTTAATTTTTCTATCTAGCCATCTAGTGCAAAATTTGAATATTTTAGTGTTGCAAGGTTTCTTCTGACCAGACCTGTCATTACACATCCCATAAAAACACCTTAAGGCACTTCAATAAACTTAACATAAATTGTTACTATACACAACTCACACATGCAAATAAAGAGAAGTGATTTATATTGGAGTTTATTCATGGCATGACTTGGCTAATTAAAGTACACCTTTTTCTTATTATATTTTATGGACTCCATTACTGTAATGTAGGAAGCATCAAGTAGTGATGGCAAATGAGTCTGGGAAGAAATATATGACATATTTGAATCTTTTTTATAAGTATTTTGGTATTTTGGCTAATAGAAGATTTGGCTGAATCCTTGGGATTTACTTTTTAGCTGCTTCAAGACTATCACCTGACACTAAGGGGAGAAAGACATTCCTGCAAATTTCAACATTCCATATTAAAATAAAAGTATCTTTCATAGGTTTCAGGTATTTTATTCTTAAATTACTGATGAAGTAAAATATTCAATTGCTTATTCAAGTAATTGGTGATCTGAAATTTTTAACACCTGTGAACTTTTTGCAACTGTGCATTATGTGGATTCTTCCCCAACGTTCCCAAGAAAAATTGTTTGATACTTGGAGCTTTTTTTCAGAAGTATCTAACACGACTGATCTGTAAATAAATGATCACACAGAATCTTGGAACAATCAAGTAGGAAGATGGGGGTGTTGAATATAAAGGCTAAAATTCCTTTTAAGTTATCCAGAAGTAAAATAACCTTTTCAAGGATCATTCCAGCTGGTGCCCTGGTCATTTAAAGGAATTTCAAGTAATTGCAGCATTCGTGTTCATCCAAACAATAGAACACTCAGATTATATGAAATATTTGTGCCATGCCAAAATAAAGTCACCAAATGTAGTGGTGATTTCTTTTAACATATAGTTTTAAAAAGGACAAAGGAAATAGATTATAAATGAGAGGTAGAAAGAATGATAGGGACAAGATGAGAGCACATTTAATTAGATGTTCTTGGTAATCCATTCCCTTGAAGAATATGTAGCTGTGGTACTTACTAATTTCTTGAGTTCCATCCCCAACCGTGGTGTTAGGCACATTCTATATGTCCATCCCATACAGCTAGAGCAGCATACAAAAATATTGCACAGCTGTTTCTTTGCTGACAATGCTTAATGAAAACAGAAAATGATGAATATTTTGTCGTCTATTTTGGTTTGTTTAGATTCTGGCTACATCAGTCTGAACTTATGGTTCCCACCCTCTCAGAGAAATTAAGTGAACTGCTTAAAATGCAAACATGATTTATTTGTTTTTGAAAGAGGAAAATGTTAAAGTAGCTAAGCATCTGAAATTCCTCAAGCAGATCAAACACTCTAGTCCAATAGTACAGAATAAATTGTCTTTATAAAGACTTTGATATTCCTTGTCACCTTTGGCCTACCTGAATCAAGTCCAGGTATATGAACTCTACTGTGCTAACCAAATGCTGTTATTTGGGCTTGAGAGATCCTAAAATGTTAAATCAGCTCTGGCTGGCCTGGACTCATTCTTCAGCAATATAAATTTTACTTAAATGTGTATTTAGTGAGCCTAGATGCAGCATTTTCTTCTCATGCTACGTTTTTTGGTAGAAAAAGGTTCTCATTTTTTAAGTAGAGCTTTCCTATCAAACCCATATGATCAATCAAAGATTCAAACACTCCACAGAAAATAAAACCAGCAATAATAAAAGGCATCTTATACATCATGAGCCAAAAGAGTAGGTTTTTAGAACATGCAAATTTACAGTAATTTTTCATCACTGGTCTGTACATGGTGGTAAAATTTCTGCCATCTGATTACTAATAAAAAAAGGAACAAAATCCTGTATCTTATTGAAGGACATGCAAAAAAAATGCCCAATGCATCATCCACATTACCTCCAAAAATATGTTTCCCTTTGTAAAATGGTGGTATTGCATTTAACCAGCTTTGCCAGTTTTACATACCATAAAGATATTTAAAATAACTGCATGCAGGATGAAGGAAATAAACTACAATAATTTAATCTTCTTTCCTAAATGTTAACAGCAGTGTAAAAATGGATGCTCTCATCCTTGTAATCAGTTGCACGGTGCACAAGGGCAGCAGTCTCTGGTGCCTCATCTGTGAACTAATCTTTCATTTCATAGCAGATCTTTCCATATCAAACAACACAAATGACTTAATTTGCATGACAGGATTTGTAACGGGGCAAATCTAGTGTCAAAGTCGATTAAAGATTACACCGGAGAACTATCATAATCAGTACTCTAATGAGCCTAAATAGTACATGTAAAGTCTCCCCTTTTTGCCATTCCAGTCATGTATAAAAGGGAATGTGTTTCTTTTCATCGGTGAGCCAGTCCTTTGGTTTGCACATTACGCCCTACGTTGAGCTAAAGTCATGTCAGTCTGGTTTCAGAGGGAGAGAAAGGGAAATAATAAAGCAAACATCACTTCACAAATGACATTGCTTGGTATAAGCCAACGTTTGAAGCCCTTAATTCTTCTAATCTGCAAAATAGTCAATGCTAATGGGTTTTTGCCTTTGTGAAAGCTGATGCATAGAAAGAAAAACTTTAATGAGCTGCCTGGGTTGTATGCTTACAGATACCTGTCAAATGTCTGTCATCTTAGCTATCGTTGAGGCATTATAAAGAAAGTAAGAAGGAAGGAACGACAGTATTTGTACAAGCATTTTCATGCTAAAATGGCACAATTTTCTTCCTGTCATAATTTCATTGTATCTGAAAGTCAGAAAAGCTTAACCCTTTCGGTAACACATCCTGTACAGAATATCACACATAATGTTTGAACCAGCAGCTTTAAAAATAGCATCATGATTTTGTAAACAGCATTCTCTATTAAATTTGTTTCACAAAACTGATTTATCTGTATCTTAAAAACATGTGTCAACAAATTATTGGAATCAATTGCTGCACTTAGAGGAGATCAAGAGTTTGCCAAATGTAACTAACCTCAATGTGAGAGTCTGCCATCACAATAAATCCCTTCTTAGTTCTTAATTTCATATCCCATTCTGTCTTTACACTGGCAATATAAATATCCAAGAGGTCAACAAAATCCCTTATTCTTATTTTCTCATTTGTTAAAACAAATGGGAATTTAAATACATCTTATTGCCAACATAGCTGGTAACTCTGCTATTCTAAGTTGTAGTTAAGTCAAGCCAACTTGCTTTGGGATGTTTGCAGTAAGTGTGAGAAGTTGTCGGTGAAGTGAAAAAATGCATTCATAAGTCTTAGCACAGGTGAGCCTATTAGCTTATTTTTCTTTATTTATCATCGATCCTCACTGTTTTCCAACAGTTCATCCATCCAAAGTATGGACATTTTGGTGCAGACCAATGTTTCTCCCGGTCCAAGTTACCGACCTTTAGCATGAGGATGAGCACATTAAATTTGGATATTCAGCTTTGGGAGTCTGGATCAAAAAGGCACTTAGATACATGCTGAAATCTGTTCATGCACAGAGCTGTTTGTAGACTCGAGGCCTTCATTTGAACGGAGTCTATCCCAGAATATGCAGAGAAGGGGTATTGTGTTCAGGGGACACCCGCTGAGCCCGGTAGAAAGCATGACTAAGGGTTGCAGTGGCAGGTGCTCCTGCTTTGCTGCCTGTCTCTGGCTAAGTCACTTACACTCAGTGTTTCAGTACCCACAATGTAAAGTAGGATAAATGTTCTGAGCACTCTCTCACGAGTGGTTGGAAGCCTCATTTATTCCTGCCTGCAAGTCATTTTGGTGATATTTTTGCTTATTCTATCAAGCTGTCAGGGTCAGTACTTCAGGGAGGCATTTCTGTTATTACTCTGTTATGTCTCTGTTGTTGTTTTTACCTGTACTTGTCAATCCTCATTCTGGGGGCTGCAATACTGTGTCAAGGTGTACTAAGGCATGACACACTTCAGTGCATCTTAAATGTTCTTAAAAGCCCTCAGGCTGTGGCTCATACGTTTTCAT
This sequence comes from Pachyramphus minor, assembly GCA_013397135.1. Taxonomy (NCBI): domain Eukaryota; kingdom Metazoa; phylum Chordata; class Aves; order Passeriformes; family Tyrannidae; genus Pachyramphus; species Pachyramphus minor. The sequence goes on from VYXB01001449.1 coordinate 781,790, forward strand.
TGAGCCATTACAATACAAATAAAAGAACTTTAATGAGTGTATTACATCTGTATTGCTTCCAAAGGACTCACTGGGAGTTCACTGACAGTATCTTTCATGCTTTTGCTGCAGGTGAGGATCTCAATGGAACAGTGTTTTCCCTTGCTCTCTCTCTCTCTTTTTTTTTTTCCTTCAAACAACGTCACTCAGGAAAAAACCCAAAACAAAATAAAACAAAAGCAAAACATAAGGCAAAATTATGTAAGAACCTTAAAAAGCATGAAGTTAAACAAAAAAACCCCAAGGAATGATAATTACAACTGAACTTTTTCACCAACCTACACTGGGTGAAATTTGTGCTGATATTTCCCAAGACCTGCATATCTTATCTAGAAGTGAGGAAATCAGTGGATTTAGGGCAAAAGAGCTGCATTACCAGTGAACTTGCTATTCTTTTGTTTAAGCTACAGCTTGCAAGTATAATATGCCCATCAACTCTCAATATTTAGTGTTATTGAATGTCAGGAATTCACATACTGAAAGAGCAGCAAAACAGATAGAAAGGTTATGGCCATAGTAGGTGAAGGGAGAGGAGGTTTCCACACAGAATTGGGCAATCTTATATTTTTTTTGCTATTTTATGTTGCTTCTTTTAATCTGGGAACTTTTCAGACACTGCGTGGAGAGGAGCCAGCTGTCAGAGGGGAAATACAGCTCCCTCTAAGGTCCCTTTAAAACCACAGCATCCTGCCAAACTCTCCCAAAGCAAGGAGGGGCAGAGGGAAAGAAACATCCCAGTGTTTTCCCAGAGCTATCATTTCACCCCATCAAATCATCGCTTTTTGACTTTGTTGAGAGTTGCTTTTTGTTTTCCCGATGCGTTCCGGACACAGGTGGGCAGCAGAGGAGCCACGTGGGAGCCCTCCAGTCCCAAAATAGACCTGACCTTCCAGCACATCTCTTGCCAGTACTCTGAGAAGGGCTCCTTCCACGCACCAGCCACAGCGGTGTGGCAAGCACACCTACATGAGGGGAAACATGTACTTATTAATCACTCTCTATTTAAGCTTAAGCATGCTGAATGCTGAATGATCACTCATGACTGGTATGCTTAGTACAGCAGCCACGGTGCTTGCACCACCGTCGGGAGAGCTGAACTCCAAGGGGTTAGAGTACAAACGTAAATAACATACATTAGCAGTGCATGTTTAGCTCTGACTTGGATTTCATCCACTTTCAGATATGAATTATTCATCCCCCATCTCCCTCCAATTGTTCTTTTAATTCATATCACAGTTGTTAAAAGGTTAGAAGGCACGTTACTGAATAATCCTTTACTGTTTCCCTGTGGCAATTTGCGCCCAATTTTTGCAGATTTCAAGCCTCTGCTGTCCCTGCCGCAGAGTTCATTTTTATTGCAATTCCTGGCTAGCCTTTTCCCCCCGAACACTACCTCTCTGACCTAGCTGCTGTACCTCTGATCCCATGCACCCCAGAAGCTGTCACAAGTCTCCCTCCTTCCCAGGAGTTGAACACACAATAGAGAATAGGCCCTGGCTGTGAGGTTCAGCAGCCATTAACCCCTACCAGCTGTTCCTGCAGGGAGCCTTCTGTGGCTGAATGTCCTTTCTCTGCGGAGGCCCTCATTTCCACTAATCTAACTATTGTTGGATAGGAATGCTGACAGGAGAAAAGAAATTTTTCTTGTGTCCATGCAAGTGTGTGTATCCATGTGTAAGTGAAGGAAGAGTGAAGGCTAATTTCTATAGTAGGCATGAATGGAAGGATTGGGAAAAAAAACTAGTTAAAATGTGTTTACTTGCTTAAAAGGCTCAGTCAATTTAAATAATTTCAGTTGTATGCTCTATTTTCGGGGAATGGGAAGGAGGAAGCAAGTTACTATTATCATTTTATGCAAAAGCTATTGAGAGATTCCCCTGTATTTCCTAAATTCTTCTTAAAATGAGAAAAGAAAATAAGACAAATGTATGAATACCAAGTACAAAATGAGCACAACTGCATAGCAACAGAATCTAATATTTTTTAAAGTGTGGACCTGGGCATCCAAAGATTTACCTTTATTTCACATTGATTATCCATTTTCAGTAGACTGATGATTCAGACTGTCTGGAAATACACAAAATTTTTGTCAGGATTCTGTGCTAATACTCTCAAAGAGAAAACAAAATCAATTGAGAGGAAAAACCCATTTGTTTTAAATGATCAACATTTTCAGATAACCGAACTGAAATCCTTACATCTCTTACAATGACATCACCTCTAATCACATTTTAAACTTGCAATTTAAAATATTTTCATGCAACACTAGTAGACATGGCATCCTAAATCACAAATTAGCATTAGCATTGCTTTTTCTTTTCAAGCCACACAGGTGAAAGAAATCACAAAAATTTTCTTTTAGGAAAGAAAACTATTTTATTTGCTAGAAAACCACATGCCATTTTAAGTTTCAATTCATTCATCTTTTTCTCTAAAAAGATTGATTAGAGAAACTATTTTGAAATTTAGTGCTCTGTTTTATCACCCGATAAAGTTCAGCAAAATACAACAGTTGGTCTAGTTCAAATTAAATTAGAAATAATTCATGTAGAAATATATTTTCTGGGCAATTAGACTGTATCGTAGCAGGGCAAATGTCTGATATAATAAAGCTCTACTTTGCATCTGTTCCTGTGTCTAGACGGCTGCAATTACTAGTCCTTACAACAGCAGCAGCAAGATAAAGCACTGCTTACAGGTTATAGCTATTAAAATGGAACATTTTCTTTCTTTGCCCCTCTTTATTACCTAAATCATTTTGTTGTTATAAGATTTAATTTAATTTAATGAAGTTGCACTTTCCTCATCTTCAATATGAACACAAACAGAAACAAACAAACAACACAGAATCCAGCTCATTGTTTCTTCTCAACATTAGCTGCCATGCATGGATACTGGTCTTATTGAAGTTGAATATGTGCAAAAACTGCTTGCTCAGAACCCAAATGGCAGAAATGGCTCTGTTGGTAAAGAGAGGACCTGAAGCCCCATGACTGTCAATCTGGCATCCTTCAAAGGCCCTATGAAACTCACACACGGCAGAGTAAAAATGCACATCTCTAATTACTGTATTTGGGAAGACAAAAGGCCCATGCCAAAGGGAGTACATTTGTAGTTAGATAGGTAGGTTTATATCCCTAACACAAAGAAAACTATCGGTTAGACAAATATAAACTGAAGGCCATGCGCAGCGCTGCATCTGCATGTTGAACACCCACTGACATCTCATGGCACCAGCAGGAACTCTGACATCCCTGCTCCTTCACTAGAGAGAGATGACAGCAAAGAGGAGGGTGTGCTGCATCAGCTGTACTTCAGACATTGTAAATCAACTAATATGGGGTTGGAAGAAATCACACAAAAACAATGGAGGCAGTCCTGGAGGTCACAAGGAACACCACTTCTTTACAATTTTGGCTTACTGAGTACACTGAAGGATTATTTCAGCAGGATTTCTGAAACTGCAGTTTTACACAGTTCATGGGCATAAACAGTAGTTTCTGGTGTTAATGAAACTGCTTTCTCCTTCAAATTCTCCCTATAATTACAGGGTTTCTGGGTTTCTAAGCAAACCTGAGCAAATTTTAAGTAGGGCTTTGTTTAGACAATCTGAGATATTAAATCATAGTCTTGAAACCCCGCAAAGAATCAAGCACATAGCAATAAATGGTATTTGTGAAATATTTCATGCAAAGAAAGACATTCATTGAAACAAACATGGGCCTTTTGGCTAAATTTGAAAATAGCAAAATGCAGAATGTGTTGCATAAAGGAGATCTGGTGGTAGTTACAGGAACTCAGACGTAACTTTCAATAAGACACGCTAGTATAAACAGAAAATCAATACTACATAAGGAGTCATCTACTTGGGGCAATTCCCATTAAAACTTTGATCTTATCATATTCATTCATTAAGTTGAGTAAGTCAGTGTCTATGTTTAGATACTGACTAATGACAGACCTTAACAAGGGATGCTTTGGTGCCATATGGGAAACTTTTTGTATACTGTTTGAAATAAACTAAGTCCCTTGACTAGGCCATAGTGAGATGCCATCTATGTGCCTATCTCTCCACATCAACTTTTCCCAGGGTCTTTAAAATGTCTAATGTGTCTGCAGTATCTCATCTTTATTAAATAGTCTGTCTTGTTAAGCCCTGAGATTTATCTTTAAGGGCAAATATAACTCGAAATGTGGATCATGTTTCCGATGGGACAGAGCAGTCCTCATGTAGAATGTAAAAAGAAGACCAGAAGATTCTGTAACCCTGTTTGAAAGAAAATAATAGATTCTACTCTCTAGTATTGGTGACTCAACTGACTGCCAAGAGACCATTTGGGGTTGACCCATTAGCAGTAAATCTGGAATAAAGATGCCACACAGTATTTGCAAAGATAAAACATGTTTCTTCAGTCTCAAAAATGGATATATTTTCACCAAATTAACTTCCTATCGAAGAGTTCATTTCATCAACATTTCAAAAAATGGTGATGGACCTTTTATTCCTCCTGTGTCTATAACTTCTCACATGGGGAATGTGTCACAGAAGGCTTCATTTGCAGAACAAGTCTCCAGCTTCCAGGTCCTCAATACCAACGTGTTACATCCCTAAAATGGAAGAACATTACTCTATAAATAGCCAAGAAAATAATGATACTAGCTAATAGTGCCATGTGTTATCTTCACCTTCATTTCACTTGCAGTGAATTGCACAGAATCTGGCTTCGATATAATATTGAAATAACAACATCCCTTTGAAATGACCCAATATTTTATGATATATTTAATGGAAATTATATAATCTGTAATGCAATTATGTCAAAACCCAAGGAAAATCACTGTGTCAGCGTCTCAGACTTTTTACATATTCTTACTTTGTCAGGGTAATACGTAAATGTAACTGATGTCAGACTTCAATGAACTTGGAATACCAGCTCTCACATGTATGAATTACCCCAACCACATTATTCCAGATCCAAATGACTGTATGACTCTGTGGCTCAGACTTTGACTTTTATTTCCTTCTATACTCCAAAATTCACATCTCAGAAGCTGTTATTTTGCAGCCGGTGAGCACTCAGCTATTTGCTACCTATCTTCTCAACCATCTGAGGTCTGCCTGCAGCTGCCTTCCCTATGTGTTTCACCTCATGCCTTCGAAGTGTTTGGATTACGGCACAAGTTACTGTCAGTGTTCTGCCACAAGAGTGGGAAGGGGGAGAAAGGTGACTGCCTAGTTCAGTGCCAGGAAGAAAAAAGGTCAATGGGCTTACCTTGAATAAACTGTTTGCCAGTGATGTTTTTTTTTCCCAACTGTGTTTGGTTATGGGCTGGGAGAGATCTGTCCTTAGTAGAATGCCAATATCAATGGATATTGAAAGCTAACATATTGAAGAAAGCCCTAGATTTGCATGAGGCAAATAAAAGTTACTGTGGTACATGCTGCCATCAATGACAATGTAGGATGATCAATACATGGACTAGAAGTGAGGGAGGAGATGCCAAAATTAAAGTCTGCTTGACTTCTGGCTGGGTTGTTGCAGTAAGAGTATGTGCAGGTTAGGAGACATGGAAGGGTTGGTCACTTTTGGAAGTTGGAATTACAGTGCTAACAAACTCCCTGACTGTGATTCCTCAGATACAAACAGAAAGAGGAAGAAAGTCTTCACTACATTTTCAACAGGACCATTCCTATATTTATTGAATAGGCTGACTGGCATCTTATACATCCTGCTGTCCCTTCCTCAGCTCTGTTTCTCTTACCGACTGTTATTTGGAGCACAGCAGTTTCTTAAACATAACAATTCAAGAAAATAATGCTTCAGGAAATGCTGACAAGTCAAATTTTCAGGAGCAATCAAAACTCAAATGATGCATCTGTGACTTTTTTTTTCTTAACAGACAATGTTAATGGATTTTCAGTCATGAGGCTCAAAAAGATGACATTAAAAGTCTCTCGATGCTAAAGAAAACACAGAAACTGTTTAAAAAGAATTGCATTGAAACTAAAATTCTCCCCTTGCTGCTTTCTATAAGAAAGTCTGTTATTTCTTTTTTTTTTTCATCTTTAAACATGATAAGTACAAAAGCATAAGGTTGTTTTTCACAGACTACTGGCCTGGTATCTGTGTTTTAAGCAAAAAATTCTAACAAGACGTAACTCACAGTAAAATATACTTTGGGCAATGTGCAGCTCTGGGAACTTTTGCCCCTAATGATATAAAATCACATTGAAATATACTACAAAATATTTTCCAAGCACTAAGTTAACATCATAGACACAATTTCTAGCTGTGATAGACATTATTAACCTCATCTCATGAGCAGGAATTCAATCCTTATATATTCCATTAGTTCAGAGATTGTGGATCTGTGTGCAAAAGTACGTGTTCTGTGCTAACTTGTTGCAACTGTTATTTCTTTTGAAATGGTTCTAAAATATAACCACAAAATCATATTTAAATCTCTTATTAAAAGGAAATATCCACATCATTTGCGTGTGATAGAGACATCATTTGAATTTACTACAGATGTCAAACTGCTGCACTGACAATCACTAACAATCTTACCTAAAATCTCTGCGCACTTTTTACCATTTGTCACTTTTAGAGACTCATCTTTCAAACCCATGCACGCAATTCTTTTCACAACCTGACATACTCAGGAGACTAATAATAGTGCCCTGGGTATTCCTGAATCAGTAGTTTTTACTAACAGAAGTTTACAGTCAGATGTTTTGAAACAGCAGAATACGAAGTCTCCCCAGGCATTAGGCAGTTCCTACCTGTAGAAGGTTTGGAGATAAAATTGCAGTGTTTACTGTTGCTCACTATGAAATAAGTAGTTTGGATTTCTCAGGGAAGGCTTAAAATAAGTCTCAAGTTCCTTTGTTACTGTTACTGAGAGCTGAAGCCATAACTAGAGGTTAACTGACCTCAGAGATGCCTTAAGTATCTTTCATATTGTTAGTATCAAATAAACAATTCTATTTTGCACAACAGATCAAGAGATGCAGACACATTAGATGCTGCTTAAAAAGGAACTAAATAGTTCTTGCTACTCCTAAGTAATACAGCATTTCCTTAATGTGTCAGTAAAACCATATGACAAACCCCAGTGGGTACTCCAGACACACATACACAAATACACAAACAGGTGCTTGATGGACTTTAATGAAAATATGGTTTACAGTCTTTTGTAGCATAATCTTACTTGCTCAAATGGTGACAATATTATGCAACATTTATTTCAGGTCATGAAATCACAGTTGAAATTCTTTTTTAAAAGCTTCTTTGTCAACTGCTTTACTCCTCAAATCTCTACACCAAATTATCAAGGTTTTGCATTCTAAAGGGAGATTGAATTGAAATGTATTTGGAAAAGCAAATTAAATAGAAATTCAAGATGAAAAATGGGGGATTTAATTTTTTCTTAAATTAGATCTTCAACATACTGTTTTGTTCTAAACGGTAACACAGAGCTATATGCTAAAAGGTAAGCGCTTCTAGTTACTATCTTTTTGTTTTAAGCTTCTCCTGACATCAATAAACTCCTGGGAGCTATTTCCAGTTATAGATAACTGAGCAACTTTCCTGTTCTGTGCATTGTGATGCAATGCTCTGTGTTAAGAAATCCAAAACATTCTATTTCGATTTTGATTTCGAGGACATTGGGATTTAAAGTATTGAAGTAGTTAACGTTTCAAATCCAAGCCCATGAAGTTTGTATTTTCAAAATGTTTAAGCAAGTTGCTTTGAAAAATTTAGAAATATTTATTTCAAAATATTTTGGTCTGGAGATTTACTGAAAACAACACTTCCCTGAATTAATTGCACCAATTCTGAATTTTATAGTAACTGAAATACCAAGTTGGAAAACTTTTTTGTTTGTTTGTTTGTTTTTATTTTGCCTTAATATTTATTTATTTATTTTTACTTTCTTTGTTGGTTTTTTGTTTTGGTTTGCTTTGCTTTGCTTTGGGTTTTTTTTGTCATCAGAAATACCAAATAAAAATGTGGGTTTGCACTGCTGTTCACAATTCATTCTGAACACACAAGAGGCCAAATTCAGTTTCTATTTACACTCTCTTAATACCATGAAGCTGTACTGTTGAAGCTGAGAGATGTTAGCAGTCATACAACGGATTACAACCTCTGCTAATACTCCTCTGTTAAAAAGAGCATCTCAGGCTTTGAACAAATCTGAAAATAGAGATTTCTGGAATCCATCTGATGACACACAAGATGTGCACATCTTTTAAGCCCAGTGGTCATGCATTTATATGATTGGGTTCTGTGGTATAACTGCATTATATGAGGCTAAACATGCACTCAGCCAACTTTCTTTTCCTCAACTGATCTCTTTACTTGAAGTCCAGCATTGCAAGGTTGTTTCCCACTGATGATGTATCTGGCTTGTTTAATTTTTCTGCCATTTCTGTGTCAGTAACACTTTCCTATAAGGTGAGGTTAAAATATGGAAAAGCTATGGGACTCTTAGATGTCCGTATTCACGTTATCTCTGCCCCCATAGCCCCACATACCCCGCAAGCAGAGAGACAGCAGGGCGGGCAGAAAGATTCCCTGAGCAGGAGTTCTTTAAACTCCCTGCTTTGCATGAGCTCCTAGATCTTTAGAGAGCCAGTATCTTTCAGAAAGCATTATATCTAAGAAAGGGATAAAAAATACAACTATTAAAACGCACATACACTGCTGGCACTGTTGTGACAGCCAGCAGTATCAGCGTCAGTCAATTATCTTCACAAATGCCTCTTGTGCTAATGAGCACTCACAAAAATCACCAGACTTTTCTGGCAAGGAGAAAAGATCAGTTTCATTGCTTGCAGAACTAATTCAGTGTACAAAAGTGAAGGCTCCACCATCACTGCCTCTTTTACTGCTCCTTTTGTAAAGGCTTTTGATGTGCACTGAAGAGATCGGTCTGTGTTTGGGTCTCTTCATCTCCAGTTCATTGCCTGTCATTAACATACATATCCATATGAAAAGTTTGGTAAGTCACTAACAGCTGTCCAGAATGGAGTTTCAGGAAAAAAAGGACCTATTCCTTCTCAAAATGCTGACAATACTATGTAGCCCTTTTTGGCAATGATATACCTAACTTTTTAAAGCGCCTTTCACTCAAAAAGCAACTAGGCATAATACTACATTCAAACACATAGTGGTTTTCATTTTGAAACAGTCATTTGCTGTATTCAGAAAAGGCCTATAGTTGCCAGAAGCAAAAAAGAACTCCATCATTCATTATAAAAAAAATAAATACTTTCTGAGTATAGCTTTTCAGTATCCAGATAACCTCACATATCTGATTTAACACAGAGGAAAAAAATCCCACAGCAGATGCTCCTGATGGCCATTTCATGCACACTGAGGTCTTGCTCAAAATTATGAGACCTCACAGCTCATGGTCACCAGCAATGTAGTTTTGGCAATGAAAGAGCACCAAACCATGGCCATAGTAGTTTACCACAAGAAGTTAAGGAAAACCATATCCATTTATCTTCTAATAGAATTCAAAATCAGCCTGAAAGACTCATTCCTATAAGTATTAATTGGAGTATATCACATTAGGCAGTGTGTGCTCCTTCTTATTTGAGACCTTAGTAAGTAACTTAAAGCAGATTTAGAATGGCTTCACTGTATATTGCACAGAGCACACTCAATAAATTGTGAATTTTTTTGTTTGTTTGGGTTTTTTTTGTTCAAAAAGAAGAGCACTGAATAAATTTGTCATGAGTTTACTTAATTTCCACTGGTATAGATATGCCTGCCTTCAAGGAGGGATCATAATCTCAAATTTAGAGTGGAAGGATGACAACAAAAAAAGAACAACATAGTTTTAAAAATAATGAACTAAGAGGGTTTCTCTCGCAATCACTTGGGCTGTAGCTTAGTCATGTCAAACTCAGAAAGAAAAAACTTTTGATTGATAAACACTTTTCTGTCCAACCCTCTCCCCCCCACATCCACTCCGGAGTTCATGACCCCAAGCCATAATTTACAATATATCATGCCCAAGATTTTCTGGGTCTTATTTTGAAAACTATAGCGGGTGCATCTGGGTCAGTTATCAAGGGGTTGACATAGTTTTACAAGTATTTTTATCAGAAGCAAAGTGCCCGGCAGGCTACCAACCACTAATTCTGGAAAGATTTTATTCCTGTACTGATCCTCCCACCATGCAAAACCAGCTTGTGCTATATAAAACCCAAGACTTTAATCCCACTTGTTGCTTCCTTTTTTTTCCTCCCCCTTTTCAGAAGCATCTCTCTCTCCCACATCAGTCAATAAAATCTTTAACTCTGCCTATTTTGATCTGAAAATTAAATCTTATTTATTATGCATCCTGTTTGTTGTCTTTGAAGAACTTGAGCATTCATTTAAAGAGGGCCAGAATGACTTCTTAAACACATTTCTCTCTTTGCTGCAATTAAACAAAGTGGAGCTGTGATTAGTCCACCACAGGGGGGAAAGAAAAAGACACCCTTGAATCAAAATGGGGGGACCTGACTGTGCATTATTGTCTCACAATGCAGGAGTTTATTGCTGAAACCTGCTTATCGCCTTGCACTGCAAACCATGGGAACTTCAGTCAGGTGGAAAGTTATTCTCTTCTCTAGCTGAAGCAGCTTTAAGTATCGTAAGAACAGCTAAAGCCACTAAAGCTCTTCCTAGTAACTGAGACATTTAGGATAATCTTTATGAGAGTTTTGCATGAGCTTCTGCTTTTTGTTGCAGTTAGAAGTAGAGTTAATGATGAGCTTTCACTGGCTTTTTCTTTCTCTCTTTTTTTTTTAATCTAAGCCAAAAGCGCCTGTTTAAGTTAAGTACCACCTCCCTCTAGCCCTTGGGAAACCACTCAAGAGGGATTTGCTTGGCTCTGTGTGCATGACACATAATGAAAACAATTTTACGCTGTGGAGGGAAGTATCGGGCAATTACTGATGTAACAGCCACCTGCAGAAGCGAGGCCCTCGGCAGAGCACTGGGCTGTTCATGAATATTTTATGGTGTGATGTTATTTTGAATGGCTGGGGCAGGTGAAGGGGGCTGAGGATGTAATAAGTAACTCTGCTGGAGACTGTGTCGCAGCTCTGTTTCTCTGCAGTGGTCCATAGTGTAACACCAAGAAGAATCCTGACCCTGCGTAAGACTATGCAAGGGCAGCTGAGGCTGAGGAAAGATGATGTGACAAGTCGTGGTGGGCACCCTTTAAAATCTGTTGTCTAGCGATTTTACACATGATGTCCGGCTTAAAAAGCCCCTGCATCAATCTTGTCCAATTTAATTTGATAAACTAAGTGTGGATAAGGATTAAATGAGAATTTTGTAATGGAGAAAACTTGTTCTTACTCTTTAATCCATGAAAGATCTTATGAGGTAAACCACATAAAAATTTAAGCTGCTGCTGTGGAAAACAGTGTTGCTTCTTTGTTCTGGATTTTGTTTTAAAATCTAGTATTCTCTTAAGAAGTAAACTGCAAATATATACAGTTTTTACTGCTGGCACATAGATGCATTTTACTCAAAATGGATCACTTCAAAGAAACCTTTTCAGAAAGCTATTGTAAAAAGTGCATTTATTTCATGTCATTTATTCCCATAGTGAACCTGAAATGCATATTTTAACCAAAGCATGGTGTTTTACATACATTTGTGCTCTTCTCCACAGAGAATTTTTTTATTCGTGGAAGAGGCAGTGAAGAGTTAAACTGGACGTGATACAATACAACATGAAGGGGATGTGTTCAAAAGCCTTAGGAAATTGTATGATGTTGGCATACTTAAGATCTTTAAACAAAACAAAAAAGGAATGAAACTATTAGGACTAAAATATGAAAGATTTACTATTACACTTACCTGCAGAAAATGAAATAGAATCATAAGCAGAGCAATGACTCATATTGATATCAGAAGAATGTGTAATAGTCTTTAAAAATATTTTTCACCTGGTGTATTATATACATTCATAGAATACGATATTTGAAAAGAAAAGCTAAAGAAGGTTTCATTGTAAGTTGCAGAGTGAATAGCTGAGGAATTCTTTTTTAAGAATAACACATGTTTAGAAAAAGGACACAAAAGATTTACAGAAACCTTGGACAGAAATTGGCAATGAGAACTGAAATCCTGAAGAGCAGCTGAGAAAGAAAATGTAGCTTACCATACACTGCAAATAATGTGTGGCAACACAGGAATTCCCAGAGTGACAATTGGAAGATTATAACGATACTCTTTACTTTTTGTAAGAGGTGGTTTTGCAGATATGCTCATAACATTTCATAACATTAATTTATAGCTTGCACCAGTGAGAAATAATACAGTGTTATGTTAATTTTCTATTCTAATGTCACCTTCCTAACAGAATACTGAAGTTGTGCTGCTTGAGACAGTCGAGATGGTTGTCTACCGTGTTTGTATTGCAAAGACTACAAAAGTAGCCTGACTAGGATGATGATACATTACACAATTCAAGCCACAATTTGCTCTAAGATTTCCTGGATAATTATCTGCAGTCTAATCTAATCAATCAACATCAGCATTAAATATCCAGTGAATAATACTCAAAATAGAATAAAATATGCTGGAGTGTTTTTCCTGGATTCTCTCACTGAAATGTTGAGATATTCCTCTACCAACACAAAATAAATTTTCACTGAATGAAAAAAACAGTAAAAGAATAGTGGGCACCTCCACCAATAGCCTATCTTCTCCCTCCATACCTATGTTTGGAAATTTAAGATAAACACAATAAGAAAAATCAAAAACTACTGTTACAGAATCAATTACATTTAACATTGTAAAAGTGTCCAATAAAGAATGTGCTAATTCACTCCAGAAAAAATGTTAAAGTTACTGTGTTTTAGCAGTTTTATGTAGACTGAATTATAAAACAGCAAACATGCAGTAAGTTTTGGATACTTATAATTAGATTTTCAATGTAAGAGAAGTTAAACTCTGTATGTAAACGGCGTTATTCAAAAGCTTGTCTTGAAAAAGAAAACTGCTGTTTGACAATTCTATAGAATATTCAAGAAAGGTAATTATACTGCGGTGGCTGTTAAAGACGCAGGTGTTGAATATAGTCACTGCTTCAGCTTTTGCAGAAAACTATAGAACATGAAGAGAAAGGAGACAATGACATGACATGGTGAAGTATTCACCTCTGCAAGAGGAGCTTATATTATCTATCTTTCTTTATAGATATACAAAAAATATGGACCAGCCCCCATTCCCCCCCCTTAGGTTTTTAAATTATTTGAGCCCTTCCCATTCTCTTGCCTAAAAAAGGGGAAAACCCTAACATATGCAAGGCCCTGATGTAGAATTCACCCAGGCAGTCACAAGTGAGATGGAAATGGCAAGAAACCAGAGTGCCTCATTTTTTAATGAAAGGCCACATAATTAATCTGGAAAACAAAAGTGATTGACTAGCACCAGTGTGAAAGAAATGTACTGACTGACCCCCAGCGACTACACAAGTGCTCTGTGCCACTGTTGATCCACAGCTAACTGCTTCCTGAATTGCCAGTCTTTTGACACAATGCACCACTCAGAAAAGAAGGCTAAAAATAAGTTCATTATTAGAGTTACACTTTTAATTAAGATGTTAGAACAATCAACAAGCGTGCATGAAACCAGAAGAGATGACATTTGGAAATACTAAACCTTGTTAAAAGCTGCACCATTATTACCAGCCCTTAATTCAAATGGAAAAGGAAAAATTCATCTGCTGGATAAAAGGTGCCTTTTGTCCAGCTCTTAGAGCCCATTTCACATATGAACCTGTATGTGGTGACTCTTGACTATGCTTCACTTCAAAATGCTCTGTGCCAGGAGCAGAAAAAACAAGACAGATCTCAAAGCCTCATTTTCTTATCCTGGGCACCTAGGAGGTGTCACAGCCCTGCAAAGGCCACAGACTCAGGCAATTAGTAAAACAATACACCTTTCCTACAAATCTAGGGGCCAGACTGCACTGTATTGGGCAGTGATGTTGTGCAGTGTTGCACGGGGTCAGTCTCTGGCTCTCCTGGCATCCAGGTTATCTCTATGGGAAAAGATGACCTGGTTGGCACAGATAAAGGCCATGCTTTGTAGCGGTTAGAGTGCTTTCATGGGAAGCAAATCCTAGATCCCATCCAGCTCAAGTTCATTTCCTGCAGCAATGAAACTGCCCAACTAGCCAACTGATCGTCAAACTACTTTCTGTGCTTTGTGGAGACAAGGATACTGAAGTCAATCCTGGGGGAAAAAAGGGAAGGGAAAGGGCAAAACAGGAAGGAAAGGGGCATTCCTGCTTGGACTGGGAAAGGGAGCACAATAATTACATTACAAACTGACTTACAGAAGAGATGGGCCCAAGATAATTAAAGATATATAGATCTGCTTCTACAGAATTCTGTGAATGTCCAAGAAGGATTTCTGGAGATCTTTTGCATATAAGTGCCTATATTGTCCTTACATTACATTTAAAACACCACTGTAAGATCCTTTCCTGGAACTGCTTTAAATGCCTGAGGCACAGGCTTGCTCATTTTAGTCAGCAGCAAGAGCACTACTCTAGCAAAAAAATTGTCAAATTAACAAAGATATGTTTACCTTTCAAAGCAAACTATGAATTTATTAGAGATGTTTTCAACTGATGAGAAAGTTTCAGGCACCTTCAGTTGAAAGACCCACAGGAGGATGAGGCATTTTGATTATATACATTGCTCCAATGTGTTTCTAAATAGTCATACTCGTAGGCAATACAATCACCAATGTCATCATGGTAATGGAATGGTGCCCAGCAGCTAGTCCTGAGATAAATTCACTGGAAGCACTGTCTTCATTGAAAAATACTAATAAGCAGGTACTTCTGAGAAGTACCCTGGGAAAAATACAGACTGTAGATTAATGTTAAAGGCAGCAAATTTTGTCATTATCCCATGCAAGAGTTAAACAGGATAACATTTGGGATAAGAACAGCTTCCCTTCTTGCTAGGAATGCAACTGAACTGGCTAAAAGATGCCTTAGGTGACATTTAATATCTTTGAGAGCTAGGATTACAAACCTGGAACAACAGCTCAAAAATGGGCAATTGGTCCACAGAAAAAGGCTGTAGCACAACAAAGAAAAAGTTTATTCCTCTTAGACTGTCATGATTTCCTAACGATAAAATACCTCAAAATATATAAATAAGGTGAGTTCTGGGTCTCCTTTGCATATGAAGAGACTTCTTCAATCGAAAGAAGCAGGCCACCTTTATCAGACTTCTTCACAGCACTCCGTTATGCATCAGCCAACACTACAGAAGGCAAAGACAAAGGGATGCTTTAGCTACATGCGAGAACATATCTTGACCACTTTAAAAGAACCTGTTCACATAAAAGTACTGTAGATCAGGGTTTTATATTACTACTTGTGAGCTTGTGGTAGGTTTGTGTCACAGAGATAGGATATACTTATATATCTAGCAACAGGACTTTGGGAGTCAGGTTGATAAATTAGGTAACTCTGCTCACATACTGAGCACCAACATAAAATTGCAGTTGTTGTGAAGTCCCTTTGGTGCCTGAGTTGTGATGGAAGATTTCACTTCCTGAGAGTGTGGACTGGTCCTGCAGAGGCTTTACAAGGCACAAAAAGGCATGCTTCTTTTCCCACAAATACTTACTTATTTGTACTACTACATGTCCTTTGAAATCCACCTGCACTTAAGCACCTTAATAAAATTGACAGCATATCGCATACAACATTAATAAGTCAGGACAAAGCTAGGAAATGGAGAATGAAAATATTTCTTTAAAGAAAAGATCAGGGAAGAATCTTGGCACCAGAAAACAATTATTCTGCATAGAAGAGAGATTTTTCTAGTCATAAAAGCAAAAAGAAAGGTCTGGAAAAAACATAAATGTGATGTAGACTGTGGAAGGACTAGCAATACATTTGCCAGTGGAGAAAAGAATGCCAAAGAAGGAGAAATGTACTTAGCATTGATGATGATGATGAATAGCAACATGACTTCTGTGAAATGAGAGTTAGACAGATAGTGAAAACCCCACTGGAGATAAGGAATACTGCCCAAATTTGAAGTGTGCTACTTTTTCCCTGTTTAATTGTATTACTACTTTGTAGGAAAGGCTTTTTTGAAAGATATACTTTGTTTAAGCTCTCCATATTAAAGCATGTATTTCCAATTTTCTTACCTTTTTTTATATATAAGAACATCTAATTGCCTAAAACCTCTCCCTGTAGCTGAAAAGGCAGGATATGACCTGAACAGTCAGACAAAAAATTGCATGGTTCTAGTTCCACAGAGGTCCTACTTCTGGAGTATAAATGGACCATCACTATGTTGGGGTGAAACCAAACCTGATAATCATGGCACTGGCTCTGGAGTGTGTTACACATTATTCAGTGTCTTATACCGGCAGCTCTAATTGAGACAGAAGGTGGATTGTAGGATTACTCCTGTGATTACTGTCTTGCTTTACAAAGTTGGAGAATTCTAGGTTTGAACATGAGTAGAAGGAAGGATAAGAGCTAATTTCCAGTCACCACTGTACATGGCTTTTCTTACAAAACAAGAGGTCCTGTCAGCAAGCAGCCAGATGCAAGGAGCACAGAAGACATTGGCAGGGCTTGGCTATGATTTTATCTTGCCTAGTTTTTCTAGACAAATCCTGCAGGACTCCAACAGCAACATCAGGACTGAAATTACAGAAGCAACAGAACAAGGGTAGAGCAAGAAACTCTCTCTGTAAAACATTCATTTTTATCCCTGTTTTCATATTTCATAAAGGGGAATTTGTGCTTGCAATCATCTGGGTTTTCAAGTTATGATAGTACCCTCTCTGGGCTTGGTTGACTGCTAAGTGTCTTCTGAGGAGTTCTAAGTGAAATAGTGTTGGATGCCTTTAGTGATGGCAGGAGGACAGATGAGTGTCATAAAGTGATCATGAAGAGGCATTTGAAGGAGACCAGTGTAGTGCTGTCTCTTTGTTCATGTATTTCATAGAACAGAGAAAGAATCAGGCACTTGTCTTCCCAATCATGGACAGCACATTACAGACAAGCATTCTGACAGCAACCCATAATGGCAGCAAGAAAAAAAAACTGAGTAAAAATAATCCCTTTCCTCCATAATATGATATATCCTTTAAGCAGCATGCTTCATAGAGAAATTTATTCCCCCACCAAATTGTTTCTATTGTCATAGAATCACAGATTGGTTTGGTTTGGAAGGGACCTTATTTGTCTCTAACTCCCTTGCCACAGGCAGGCACATCTTTTACTAGACCAGGTTGCTCAGAGCCTAATCCAGCCCTTGTCTTGAACACCTGCAAGGCTACAGTTCATTTTGACAATGCTACATCAACAGGTATCCCAAAAGAGTACCATATGAAGAAGAAAGTGATTCAAGTTTGTAAGAATATTAATACTGATGATTTACAGAGAAGTATTTTTTCTCTTTTGGTACCTTGATTTGAATAATAAATGGCAGGTGAAATCTTCCGAAGGAACTCAACTGCTTCCCAAGGAGTGCCTAAAACTAAGGCAAATTATTTAAGAAAGGACATTATGATGACTTCATAAAGCCACTAAACCAGGTATTTCACAACAATGGTCACTGTTGAAGACATCCTGTGTCGTAACAAGCATTGCTTTAGAACTCACAAAATCAAATCACCTGCTGCTGTTTCAAATATTCTAGTAGAAGAGGAGATTCATGGCACAGTATAAATGTGTACGTTGATTTACTGCTGCTATTCATATCCAAAAGAATGTGGATTCCAGCCGCACCATAGATATATAACCATATAGCAGTTCTGAGGTTTCTTGGGATGGGAAGTAAATGCAGCATACATACTGTAAAACATGTTCTCATTAATACTTCTCAGTATGCACAATCATAAAGAACATCAATCTGGTTACATTCTCAGATCAATCCTGCCCCCCACTGAAGTCAAAGGAAACTAACCTGTTGGTTTCAATAACACCCAGCCTTTTATAAATTTGCAGACATTCATATGTAAGAAGCATGAATTCATTGTAAGAAGCAATGAATTACTGCTCAGAAAGAGCAGTGAGTTCTTACACTTATGTCCTGAGGGTTATGAAGCATTGTGATTGGTATACCAGCTACCACTGGTGTTCACAGAACAGCTGTGGATACATTGCACTGCTTTGAAAATTTATTTCCAGATGTTTAATAGCAAAAGTATAAAATTAGGTTGAGAAATACTAGATTGCCCAAGACAGAAACAAGACAGGCAATTAATACTGACATAAGCTGCTTCTATGCAGATTTCTTGTTGTAATGGTAAATCTCATAGATCAATTTGACACTGTTGAATGAACCATGTCAAAGTTCAGATTTTCCAAAACTCACCTTAGGATTTTAATGTAAATTCCTGATTTTCTGATTTCTGATTGAGCTTTTGCCACTGGGGCCAAGCCATCAGTTTAAAATCATTTGAATATCCATGTCTTGTGGCTTTTTTTTTTTGGCTCTCTATTCTACCATTCCACAACAACTTGTGTACCATCTTCCTTTTCAGCTATCTGTCCCAAACCTATTTGACAGAAATCTAAACATAGTTAAACAAAACCTCAAGAAATGTGTGAT
Source organism: Pachyramphus minor (assembly GCA_013397135.1). Lineage (NCBI taxonomy): Eukaryota > Metazoa > Chordata > Aves > Passeriformes > Tyrannidae > Pachyramphus > Pachyramphus minor. Next base: position 800,460 of record VYXB01001449.1, read on the forward strand.
GTTCTATCTTTATTGATTGTGTATAGCTAACACGTCATTGTAAAGTTGTACAGCAACAGTCTGTTTTCAAAATCAAGAAAAATTCCTATCTAAATAATTTTACTTAGAACACCACTACATGGTTGCGCTGGCAAAAATCCTAAATCTTTAAGCAACCACAGGCAGTAGAGCACATTAGGTCTCTTAAATTGTTATCCCTTTGTAAACAGACACATTTCAATATGCTCTGTGCATCTGACCTCTTTTTGTATTGCTTAAATTAACCTGATCCAACTTGATTTTCTGTTTCTATGGAGTTGATGGAAGTCTGACCGAAGAAAACTTTAAGGGACTCATAAACATATCTTTTGTGTAGCTGTAAAAGCATTTCTACTTTTGTATTTAAGGATGCAGTTAATCCTGTCAAGAATTGTTGTTGAAAAGCAGCTACCTATCATTTTGACATTTTTAATAAACATCTTACTATTCCCAGAGGAAATCTAGACTACTTAAGTCCCCTGGCCCAAAAACCTACATTTCTATCACCCTATTTGCAATACTCAAATACATATACACATACATAGGCACACACATATATATATATATATGTAAAATCAAATTTTGGATCAGTTACAGTTTATTTAGCTTACTCATATGATGGAGGAACAGGACAGGAATTATTAAGTTCAACTACTATAATCAGTGGGAATACTATTAATAAAACTAGCACTAGTTTAGTTTAAATAAGGTGAATTTTGTTTCTTCTTCTAATAAAACTGTGGTTGTTTCTGTTAGTTTTTTTCCATAAAAATCTACATATGTTTCATCTGTTTACGCACTAAACACATAGATCTGAAGTTAGAACTGCTCCTGTCTAGTAAAATAAGCTCACAAAAATTCACACTCAGTGTTTCAGTTACATACAAGCAGAGTCTTAAAAACTTGGTCAAGGGATATCAAATGCTACCTTCTGAATCTGATGAGGGTAAATGAATTTGCACAGGTTTGAGTGTCTGGTGTTTAAAGTATACACATAGCAGAAGCCCTGGAGAGTAGGTAATCTGGGATACACATGTATTGTCATTTGGTATGTGCATTATATACATAACTTTATATATTTACTACATGTATTTATGTTATATATTACTATTAAATCCATTCCATCCACTCAACTATAGGTACATTTTTCAAGGACAGTATAAAAATGTCTACTATGATACAGTTTATAAACTTATTGCTGTATTTCAGTCACATTCAAAATGTGTTTGAAAAAATACACTTGTTCAATAACGCTCAGTTGGAGCAATTCTATTTTGATGGAGATTTTCTGACTTGACTCCCAAATTCAGTTGATCTAGATATGTGGCTAGGCACCATAACTACTGTGAAATCCTTCTCTATCACAAATGCTTTTGCCTTTGCAAATAACTGGCTGTCAGAGGGGTTTACAGATTTGTAACTCAGACAACAATCAGATCAGTGTTTATCTAACCCAGAGGCAATTCTGTATCTGAGGCTACCCTCTGCATTTAGTTCATCATAATTTTCCTCCTAATGTGGAATGTTATTGTCTGAAGGAAGTTTATGGCTTTTTCTGTTTAAAAACACAGACTATCTTGATGGGTGGCTTGGAAGATGCTACAGAATACCACATATCCTGTCTCTGCCCTAAAGGGTTTTTGGCCATGACCTCACCTTTGTCTACTTATCTCAGGTATAGCAACATCAGTATTACTGCTAATATCACGGAATCAGGACTTCCCAGGAGCTTGGAGATGGGGCCATGCAAGTCAAGTGCAAGTCAGGCAGCTGATTCTCCTCCTAATACACAAGGGTGATACAATCCACAATTTAACTGAAATACTATAAAAGACATTTTGACAGTGTGTGCCAAGGAAGGGGTCTTCATACTTTAGATGTTACTGGAAGTAGCCCTGTGGAAAGAACACTACATTTGGATGAAAGCTCAACCTCTTCTGAAGTGTTACTGCTTGTGGTGAACTATCTCAAAGTATAAATTTTTGACATATAACCAGAAAAAAGACCTAGCAGTTGCCTTATAGTCCTTTTCAAAGATAAATATAGCTGAAGAACATAGCATTTCAGAGTTTAGCTGAATATACTCAGTTCTAGAAATATTTAACACAACTTTTAAAAGCTTTTCTGAGCTTCTCTAAAATTCAAAATTCAGTGAACATCAGGAAAAAGTCCTGATGGATAATTTTCAGATAAAATATTATGGAGTGCTTGATAAGATCACTGAATCCACTCCTTAGGTGAAGTCTGCTCAACTAGAAACAGGCAGTCCAAGATCAAGTCTTACCAATGACCTCTCCACAAAAATTAATTAATTGGCACCTGCTGTGTTTTGTTAAGGAAGCGGAATAAGATGCTTCATGAATATGCATTAGATGCTTGCTGAAGTCAAGAGGTCTTCTTTTTTAACTACCTCTGTTTTCCCAATCAAGGCACCATAGAGGTATATAATGAAGTTGTAAGTAAATAGCATTTTAGTTATTAGGAATAACTGGAGAAAAAAAGAAAAATATGGAAAATATTTCTTTTACTTGCCAAAAAGTATTTACATGTTATACCTCATCATTAATAACCACTGCATTTGAATATGTTGAGACAGAAAGTTTTTTGGGTCCTGATAGTAGCACTGTGAAGCAGAAACAAAAGCATAAAATGAACTATTACTTCTGTTTAGAAGTTATTTCTACACTGAGAATACATATGTAGAAGGGAAAATGAGTGCTTAGCAATAAAAATACTTTTATATTTCAGTGTAACAGCATCTTATCCTATAATATATGCTCTTGTGAGTAACCTATATTCACCTTGTCAGACCTGTTCTGTGTGACTTTGTGCATGAGAAAGTTGTGGGACTGAAGTGACAATGTATTGTTATTTTTAAGGGACAAACCTCTACACTCAGAATCACAAGTGCAGAGCAAGGCATGCCAACCCAGAATGGAGCTATATCTGCAGAAGCACTGGGTGACTTCGATTGAAGATTATACTGGCCAGTTTTAGCACTGCTGCTTGGGTGCATGCTGTGAAATGTTTAAGAGGAAGCAGGAGAGTGGGAGCTGGGAGGGAGTTCAAAATGTCAAAAAAGTCTTAGTAGACAAAAAAGAAACAGAGAAAAAGAGCAGAAGTAAATTAATCTCCCTGAAGTATATTACATAAGGGGAAATGCCTGGTAGTCGTTATTTGCTGTAACAACTCAAGACAAATGAGCAGCCGGTGTGTTAGTTCTGATGAAGGACATGCAAGAAAGACAATGGCTTTCCATTTTTAAGTTAATCAGTACCCAAGTGATGTATTTCTGAAAAATAATAAAATGGATTAATCAGGAGCTCGGGGAAAGAAGAGGGCAGACATTTTATTTCCACCATGTGTAGATGAAATATACATAACATAATAAAGGGCTGCTGTCGACTATCTGCAGGAAGAGCACCTGGAAGATTAAAGCTGTGGACATAACATTAACAAAGTACAGACCACACTGAATTAATGAGCACTGGAGATAGACATTCAGTGGAGTCTTAATTTATTTTCCTTTTCTAGCTCATCCTTTAAGAAAATGACAGTGTCTTCTTATCGATTTTACACTCAGAGATCAATCAGAATTGCCCTGACTCAGACAAAATTTACAGCACTCCCTGACAGTGCCTCGAGCATCTGGGCCTAAACAGACATTACAAGGAAGCAATATATCATGTTTGTATGTAGAGCTTGACATGCTTAAAAATAAGCTAATCTGTAGTGGAATTTCCTTCTTTTTGACAAGTTGGTCTGCCCAGCTCTTCAGCCCCTTGTTATGAATTTCTCTCCTAGCTCTACTATTAATTATAACATGCACATAGGATTCATGTATTTAGACCCTGAGGGAGGTCATCTGCTCTGCAGTTTTAGATAAAATATAAACTAACAGATCACTCCTACTTAAACAATGTGAAATGTCACTCTGATGCACTCCATAAAAAAAAGCTAGAAGTGTTCCCGTCAAGAGCTATGATCAATTCTGACAACCCAACAATATCAGAGCTAAATGATGGGCCTCTACATTCCCAAACAGCCCTCCATGGAAATTGCTGCATCCGGAAGCTCTTTTGTGCAAGTAACTAGCTGTATTAACTGCAATAATTACAGAAAAGTCACAAGCTGTGATGCTTAGGTAGTAGTTGGCTAAGGTAACTAATCTCCACGCTACAATTCATCTTGTACCTAGGGATTGCGTCCCAGTTGACTTTTTACACTAAAGGAGGAAGAATGGTCTCTTCTGCACTACAGACCTCAAGACCTGAGAGTGTCTTGTGGGCTCAAAGGAGAGACCTCTTTTACAAAATATTTGCTGCATTTCACTTGAAGGAAAACATCAAGACCAGCGTCAAGAAAGAGCTAGCACAAATCTGAGAAGGACTGAGGATCAGCAGATTTTTGTAGATTCAAGTCTGTCATCTCCTGCAGGAAGTGATTTATTGGTCGCTTCAGTACCTAAAAGAAGCATTGAGGGACCAAGAGCTAAAATATATTGGGAATGACCCAAATCCAGCATATTTTCTTTTTTATCTTTGATCATTGGATAAAACACAGGGGCAGGGGGAGTTCCCTTTAGACATTACACATTTTCAATGTATATCAGCAGCCTCTGTTCTCTTCACTTTCCTTAGGAGAACTGGGAAGTTTAGCATATCACCAGGTTTAGCCATTTAGTATTAAAGAACTTAGAAATCTATGTAGTGTAACTGAAATGCCTGGAATTATAGTATAAAACATGCCTCTTCCTTGGAACAAGCCTGAGTTCTCCTACACTGCTAAGAGATAAGAATCTGTACATACCCATCCATCCGTGTATGTAGGCATCGATTTTAACTTCATTCAGTGAAACAGCCGTTTCTGTTTTACACACTGTACTGCTTTCTTACATACTAGATGGCAATTTATTTACACTTGATATTCAAGTGACATCTTTTTTTTGTCCATGAAAACAACAGCAACCACAACAGCAAAAATATTCTTAGTTATGTTAACATGAACCTGGTTGAACCTGCCTCTATGACATTCAAGAAGCCACAGACAACAATTTCAAGACTTTGAACTGCTCTTATTACATTCCTGGTTCATTAAGGGTCCTGCACACATTTCATTGGGTTAAAAACTAATAAACAAAAATATAAACTCTTCTTATTTGTGCCGGAAGAACACAAGCAGTTGCCAAAGGTTTGAAAACACACATCATAGCAGCCAATTCTGCTGTTTTCCCATGTCCTAATTCCTCATGCTAGTGAAAGTAAAAACATGCAATTTTTGGACTCATCTTGAAACAGGGATCAAGCAACAAAGCTGATACCAAATGGTTAGCAAGATAAAATGATACCTGACTTGGAATCCAAACTCCAAAACACAGAAATATGACAACATGCAGAAAAACAAATGTTACGTGGTTTATTTATGACACCTCAGTATGATTTGCCCTCAAGTACTATGATAGTAAATTACTATGGTTTCAAAAACCAGTATGACGAGCACTGATTTATTTTACTTTTTCTTCTTTCCCTTCATTTGTGATTGTCTGACACAGTGGGACCAACCTTCAAGAAATTAGAAAGGTATCATCTTCTGTGAGGGATATTGCACTTATTTTCCCTGCAGGTGTCCTTTCCCCTGATACTGTCTCTGCCTCTTTTAGCCTCTGGTTCTCCTCTCTTATGGGATAGTTGCATGCTATCTGAGCACCTGGCTGCTCTCAGCATAAGCCTGAAATCAGTATTTTCTCTCAAAATAGGGATAGGGACAAATTCTAAATTAAACTAATTTAATTTGACTTCGGCATTCGCAGACCCTAATACAGACCTTTGATATGACCAGCAGATTATACAGTAGGACACTGAATTGGCTTTGTCTTCCAAGAGACCACAAACTCTGACTAAAGCTAAGGGCCCACATTTTAATACATTAAAATAATTGTTGATAAACCATACCAATAAAGTCTGGGGTTAGGTTAAAGATTTCAAATACATCTAGTAATCTAGGATGTGTCTGCTTCTGTCAAACTAATCTGAAATCTCTTAAAGGAAACTAATCTCAGACCATGTTGAGTACACAAACATAGAAAATCTGGACTATCTAAGGATACTGTAAATTCACCAGAGCAAATTTTCTCACTGGGTCTCAGGGCCCAGTTCTCATTCCTGACTCTAACTCAGACTTGACAGTGTGACAACCGACAGTTCATTGCTTACCTTTTGAGCTCTAAAAATTACCAGTCTCAGTTGACCTCTCTCAGCAACCTTTGGAGAGAAAGGTTGGACCCTGGAAGGCAATTCATGCCAGCCTTATTTTTGAACTCCTGGACCAGTTCATGCCTTTTAAAGATAGGCAGGGTTGTTCAATTTGCAGTCTGTGCAATAGGAGTGGCAGAAGGTCTGTCCTGGCAGACACATGAGGAGGAGAGTCCTCTGCAGCATGAGTCAGATGAGGGAAATGTATCCACTGGATTCCAGCCTCACAGAATCTTCTAAATTCCTGTATCTGAGATTCATAGGTACTACCTGGGACAGCAAAGAAAACCATAAAACTTCATCTGTTTCTGAAAAGGAAACATTCACTTTCACATCTAGGTATAAAATTTACAACAATTTGCATTTATAGTGACATTCTCCTAAGTAGCACATAACATTCTTCATGAAGTTTTAAAGCTATATGTACTAGTAAACAAGAAGACCTGCTGTATTCTTCTCCCTTTGCAGATATAATTGTTGGTATTTGTTTCTATTTTTTTAATATATTTTTATACATATTTTTGAGCTTATATAATTTTCCAAAGTAAAAATCTTTCTATTGTAACATTTAAAGAAATGGATTATTTGAAAATTATCATATATGTTATACAGCTTGTCAAGAATAAACTATAGGATTTATGTACCTTCTAAAACTTAAGTTATATGTATTGGTTTAAATACTTCATAAAAGTTTAGTACTACTAAATAGTATAAAATCCTAAAGGAAATAATATTTATTGCTACAGCATGTAAAACACGCAGCAGAAATGTTTACCTTTCAATGTACACATAATCTGTGTCAGAATTTCTTCACTAGTAAAGGAAGAAATAGATCATATCTTCTCATACAAATGTAGGACCTTGTGTCTTTTTGCTAGTCATGCAACGAATAACAGGTGGCATTGCTGTTGGTGGTCTCTCATGGGTGTTCTGCCATGCACACGACTGTCATTTCAGTTTACAGTTCAAATGCGACAACAGACCTTAGGCAGAGAGAATGTGCAGCTACTCATCAAAAGTTTTCTTTAATACCCCAGTGAATTTCACCTGCCACCTGCAGAAAATGAATATTTCTGGCTGAGCTATAGTAAGTGCAGCATGACACGTCCTCTATATACCTGAACTAACTGTAGAACACATCATGCAAGATCCACCACATCAACCAGAGTAAAAATGTGGATAATTATGAAAGGTATCCCAGTACTTGCTCATTCTGGAAAAAATCTCAGCATCCCCAAAGCACAAGGTCAGAGAGAGAAGCACTGGAGTAGTTTGCTCTGAAGCCTATTACACTTTCCAGAAAGGTCATAGCCCGACAGAAGCTCACCCTGCCCTACAGTAACTACTCAGCATGAGGAGAGAGACCTCTTATCACCAGTTTTTTAGTCCAGGATGCTAACCCCACTACTGTTCAGGTTATTTACTAATTACATCATATATATTTTTCACTAGAATTCCCATTAAATTTCAAGAATTCTTGTTGCTTAATTTTTTTTTTTTTTGTCCAGAAGTAAAGGAATCTGTGCTGTTCCTTAACAATTCAAAAGCCAAGACAATTATCCAAAGGAAATTACAGTGTTTATAAGATGGTTTTATACTATTGTCTGTTGACTTCCTATAATCTCTTTGCTGAAATGCAGTTTAATTGATCAAGTTATATTTAGTGTAAATTAATTGAAATTATGAATCTCACTTCCTGAGAGCCTAAGGGCATGTGCAGACAAAGCTCCAATCAATCTATAAAACCACAATACAGCTACACAAAGAAATTAAAAAGTGTATTACTAGATTTATCAGTAATTAGAGACCTCTGAGTAAAGATATTGGATACCCTACAAACCCTTAGCTCTTACTTCTGAAGAGGGATACTGAAAATGGATTAGGAAAATAAAAACATTATGGATGGTTTTTATTGCAAAAATATATATGACATTGCAGAATATCACTCAAAAGGACAGATATTCTTGAGACTGGGCACAGTGTTGGAGCAATTGCAGTAGTTTTCATAATCAAAGAGAAATTTCTACCTTTGTTGCTAGAGATCCACACTGTAGCAAAGAGGAAGATACTTTGCCAGTAAGTAGAAAGGCAGATAATCAAAAAACAATTGCTTGGTTTCCTAATGTTTTGTAAACCTGCTCACCTAACAACTATGTTCTGTTTGTAATTTGCACACAGAACCTAAAGAACCATCTTTAATGCCACAATTTGAAGCTCAGTAAGCACCTTTCAAAAAATGTCACCGAAGGCCAAAATGCACTTCCTAGAGGCTATAGGTCTTACCGAGGTGTTAGGTTTTCTTTCAGTCATTAATAGCACTGAACTGAGCACCTTCAGCTGGCCCATTGCAAATTTATTTTGACCAGAAGTACATCTTTCCTCCTCATCTAGGGAAAAAGTGCAAAGGCATCCAGAAGGGAAAAATCTCAAGAAAATATTTGGAAAATAAATAATCCATCTCTAAGAATCAGAGTACATGACTTTTCCAGGCAGCTGCACAGTTCATCATTTCATCAATTTACTACACCAAGTTTCTTATAATTCTACTTAAGCCAAGGAATAAAATTTTATCCTAGGTAAGGTAAAAAGAAAAAAAAGGAGTGAGAAACAAATGCTTCAATCAGTCTGGTCAGAATGAGCATGAGAGGTTGGCTGGTCCAGGACAGTAAAATTCTCCTGCTTCCTTCCATGAAAGGGAGTGTCATCAGACAGCAACTTGCAGGAAGGCTTCAGCCACTGAGATGCCAACACAGCTACAGGGATTTTTCCTTGCCTTTCCTTTTCCATTAAAGGTTTATAAATCTATTTGAACAAGTCAATAAACATGACAAGAAAAAATAAGCAGTAGAGAAACAAAGGGTTTTTTTCTGTTGCTTTTGAGAGGTTTCCTCTTTCGTTTACTGCACAAACTCCAGTTGCCCTAGTATTGCTGTGGGAGCACAGATTTTACTGTGGGGGTTTTTGTTTGTTTTACACAAAGCATATTTTTCTTTGTCTTCTTTTTCTAAGTTAGAAACAAAAAAATTCACTTTTCAGGCATAGGTGTTGCACTGTAGCAGACTGAACTCACAGATACCTTCAAATACACTATTAATACCCCCCCCCCAATTTCTTCAGCTGTAAAACTTTGTAATATGGAGTTTAGATAGGTTCTCAGATGCAGAAGCATGGACAATGATAGTGTCTATCAGGCTGAAAATAAGGTAGGAATGTAATTATAGAGTAGTAACTGATACCAGAAGAAAAAGTCATAGCAGGCTAATGTGATAACTGACTGTATCATCCAATGAGTAGGAATACTAAGAATTCTGTATTAAAACAGTATTAGTAGTATATTAGGCTAACATGATATGACAAAAAAATTGCAAACAAAATACTATAATTTAGTCTAGGGCATAAATGTGAGGGAATAAAACCAAATATTGTCATAGAGAAACACCCTCTTTTCATTTAGAGGAACATGTGGAAATTTTGTGATACAATTTTCTGTCGTTTCATACTGATAAAGTTCATGAGAGATTACATATGGCTGTGTGAATTGTAAATTAGTACAAATGATATCTTATATCTGTATATCATTTTTACTCCAAGGGACATCAAAGAGCTTTACAAACTTAAAGAGACATACAAAGCAATGTCTTGATGTTTATCATCAGCCTCTGACCTGCAGCTGAATAGACTCTCCAACAGTCCCCAGTTTTTTGATCAACCAAAGTTTTACCCAGCTGCTGATGGCATGACAGAATTTATAGAATGGTTGCCTTTTGGAACATTAAGTTTACTCAGGAAAATAAAGTCCCTCCAGCCTCCATATCAACCAAGTTCTGAAGAAGCTTCCATTTGCATGAAATAACTGGTAAAAACTTCATGTACACACCCCCCCCCCATTAATTTATAAGAAATAGATATTCTCTGTAATCTTGGAGTATCATCTTACTCTGAATACTAGAATCATAGAATAATAGAATGGCTTGGGTTGGAAGGGACCTTAAGTTACAACCCCACCCTGCCATGGGCGAGGATACTTTTCACCAGATCAGGTCGCTTAGAGGCCCATCCAGCCTGGCCTTGAGCACTTCTAGAGATGGGGTATTTACAGCCTCTCTAGGTAACCTGTTCCAGTGTCTCACCAACCCCACAGGGAAGAATTTTTTTTCTAATACCATTATTAAGACACAAGAAAAATTCTCTACAAGTTGTTTGACTCCTGTCATGAACACTGAGTTCAAACTTCAACGATGTACCCACTTAGCTTTTTGAGTAGTAAATAACCAAGGACAGGGACACCTACAAGCCAGTTTCTGCTAAACACATCTTAGAATTGTTCATCACAGAGATCATGCTGCCAAATTTCTTGTCAGAAAACCAGAAAAACAGAATATGCATATTAAATACATACACACAAATACATGGGGTACTTTAAAAATGGATGGGTTTCATCAGCCCTTCATATATAAACTTGGCAAGACTTAATGAGATTCCACCACAAAATAGCTGAAGATTTATTAGTGTGTATTTCTCTCTGAATGCATTTATTTGCCTATACTTTGCAAGCCTATGGATTCTTTTAGCTCTCAGACCAGGGGCAAAATTCTGACCTCTAATTTTACAATTATTTTGTGATATTTATGCACAATAAAGGAGATTAAGTAGCCAGAATTATTTGTCTATAGGATTAAAAATCCTCTTGACAACATACACAAGCATACCAGTGCACCAAGGCAGCAGTCTGCAGTAGTTCAGCAACTATTGTGTTCATTTAAAGGTATATTCAGGACAACAGCGCAGTCACAGATCACAATACTTACTTGAAGTCACTATGTTAACATTATGCCATTTATAGCACTAAGGGCAAAGAATCAACACTGAAATCAATGCAACAACCGAGTCTTGCAGAACACTATTCAAAAAAGAACTAACGCAAAACTCTGGACAAGATTATACAGTACTTCCTTGTTCCTGTTCATCTACTTTACACTATCTAGAATTTTCCATTTTACACATGGAGACAGACTTCTTTTTGTGTCATGAAACTTCTTCAGCCCCACAGATTGTGTTTCACTATTACTGCAAAATGCCTGCAGCAAACTCCTTGAACTTTCTGTTGTTTCTTATAAGCATATTGTAATCATCAGAACCCTTCAAGTCATTCCTCTCTGTCCCTCATCCCAGTGAATCAGCCACTACTTCTGTTATTTTAATGCTTTACTGAACCTGCATTGCCCCATCCCAAATCCTTGGCCTCCCTTTGCAGCCGCACTATTCTCTTTGCCCCAAGTTAAAACTCCCTCTTCACCTTTGGGCTCCATGAGTGCGAGCTTTCTTCAGCTAGTGATTCACTTCCGCGCATCAGTAATTCTAGGTTTGAATATCCACTTATTCACTGCTGCCACATCATAGAGTTGCTTTCTGAAGAATGTAACTCCATTCTGAGGTGATGCCGTCATTCTCACTATCAGCACCCAGGATTCCTGTACGACACTCACAGAGTATGTTGAGGGAGAACAAGCTGTACTTGACAACGTGTATGTACTGTAAACAGAAATATGAGAAGAGGTTCCTAATCTTTTATTCCTGGATTTCTCTCTCTCAGTCACATTCACCATCTAAATATTTCTGATTGAAAAAAAAATCCCATTAATTTTATATTAAGGTAATTTTCATGACTGTATTCTTTCCCTGTACAAAGGTAAGGCTATGGACAGCTTCCTTTCTCTCTTCTCCCCCAAAACTGTCAGTAAACTAGACCTGGGAGACAATCTCTGTGTGTATATGCGCCTGTGCATACATACTGTGTTTGTACATGCAATGTCTTACACACAGAGAACACGAGTACTTTATGCTGGCTTCTGTGTTGTGGTATAGAACAGAAACTCAAATAAGGAAGTGACTCAATACACAAATTTATGAGGGAAGGATAGTTTCAAAGACTTCTGCCATTTTCTAAAACAGAGAAAATAAAGTTTTTCATTCTTTTGAAAGAGAATCACGCTGCCATACAACATTTCAGTGATACTTGTCTCTTACAAATAAAAAAACCCACCACAATACAACTGGGGAAATACTTTGTTTTACTGAAGAGCGTAGCTGTAAATAAATCATTACACCACATCAAAAGTACTAAAATCATCAGAAATCTTGATCAGAAGATAGGGTTTTTTTAATTGACAAAAGAAAAGAAAGGACAAAGAGTAAAATAAATCCTTTCAATATTTTATGTCGTTGCATCAGAATTGTTAACTGCAGGGGGTAGAACGATGCATCCATTTGCACTTACAGTACCATATTAGGGAATGACTAAATTACTTGTAGAGCCCTTTCCGTGTCGCCACTTATGAGTAACGATATAATTTCCTAAATCACATAAATAAATACACAGAGTAAATTCTTTGAATTCTGTATTTTTTCATATCCTGTATTATAAAAATAAATTAGAATGGTCATTTTTATAGAATTCAATTTTATTTTCAGCACAGGAGCACATTCAAACATTTGCATCTTATGATTGTTGAAACCAAAACCAAACTAGATAATATGGAGCTTTTGAATTATATTTTCCTTTAACTATGTCTTTATTTATAAGAAAAATATCTGCAATTCCTGTTCTAGTGCAAGGAAATTTTAACATTTAACTTTATTTATACTGCCCAGAGTATTTAAAAATATTTTGTGCCTAAATGTCTAGAAAAGCTAAGATTCTTTAAAAATACATTTTGTAAAGGTATGGTGATTTGAACTATCATAGCTGCTAAGATTTTGTAGATTTATTTCCATGTCTTAAAAGGGAATCTCATATTATTAGTGAAGATAATGTATGTGTCAAAAAAGAGGCATCAAAAGCACTTCCTGTGCACTTGACAGGGTGACAAAATATTTCTCCTATCCTTTCCTAATTGAGCTGCTGTACAAAGAGAGACATTATGATAATATTAATAATAGTTACATGGATATTTGTAGGTACTGTGTAACCCTTCAGTCCATTTTTCCAGACAATGGTGACTACAAAAAGGCTTCAAAATAGAACATCACACAATATGAATGCCACTTTTTTCTATCTTACATTTTAAAAACATCATTGAAATCAGAAAGTTCATTTACAAAGGACTGGCAGTTGCAATCACAGCAATAATGTAGTGCTGAGAAAAAAAGGGTAATTGGTTTGGTAAAGATCGCTTTCCATTACACCATAAAGCACTACACAATAGGAAAGGTCGCCAATTAAGCAATCATGAATACCAAGTACTGAAGCTGATGAAAATAGGGCAGTGGTTTAAATAGATTTGCAAGCAATTTACCTTTTCACAATGTTGGCAATCTGATGCAATTTGCTTGCAATTTTGTCTGCTTTCAGTAGCACTCGAAGCTGACACTACACAGACCAAATGGCAAAGAGGCCTGCATAGAAAATGTAAAACTATCTTGGCTGCATCAGGGAACCAGAATGGTGGTTCATCAGGAAAATTACAACAATTAACATAAGTGCTGCAAAAATCAACACTTTAAATGTCACACTCACTAGTCTGTCCAAAGACTGTAAAAGTACCATCTCCATTGCTGGACTAACAGTAAATATGAAGCAATCACCAACAAGCCTTGAGGCTGATGGCTCTACAATTGATGTGACATTCTCCGAGTGATAAAATAGCCTCTCGTTTTATGAAAGTAAGTATTTTTCTTTTTCAGATTTAACCTGGATTATGTCAACCCAAAACTTACATTTATTTTTTTTTTGACTCTTCTTCCAACAAAACTGGTTTGAACTTGAGTGTGTTCTTTACTTGTTTTGGTGTTCTAAAAAACTTTATGTTTCAGGGAATTGGATCCAAATTGATAAAACTCAAATATCAATCCATCCTTTTTCAATGTAAACTATACTCAAAATTTATATCAAAAGGTGTTAGCTGCATGAGACGATGCATTTGTGATTAGGGCTTGGTTTATAATTTAGGGAAGGGAGCCCCAAAAGGTAACTGTGGGTATTCCCTCAGGTGTTGGTGCAGAACACAGGATAACTTTACACATCTCTATCCATGTAAGCCCAACAAATATGAGAGATGTCTTTTGAAGTAATTGATATCTCATATAATGGCTCCCAAGTTAAAGACAGATATAAATTTGTCAGATTGTGAAGGAGAATTGATTTATGGTGTATATTTAATGATTTATTCTCTTTTAGTGGACTGCAGCACCAGATAAACAGTGAGATCACACAGGAGAGTAACAACTTTTTCTCTGACATCACATCCCGAAAATAATGCATCCCCTTTGTCAGATGTTTGATCCTAAAACTCTATTAAGAGAAAAGGTGTCCCCATTTACAGTCCAATTCAAAATAAATTCAGGTCAATGGAATTTCAGACATCTAGGGCCTTGTCTTTCTGAAAATTAGCTAGATTAAGAGAATCAGAACACTTTTACTTTTTTTTTTCCTTTTTTCCCCAGACCTCAATATATGTATGCTGACGGCTCTAGAAAGAAAGTGTTGTTAGCTGCTGGAGTCATCTTTTTTACATCGTGCCTACAGCCAGGAATGGCTGATCCCATGAACTACCCTGGGCATTGCTGTTCCATTGACAGGACCATTACCATGCTGCATTCCGAGCTGCAGCAGATCCATTAACTACTACATAACTCATATTCATTTAAATAACTGGCCTTGAATAGCATCAGTCAGTTGATAAGACTTGGTAGTAGTAGAAAATTGGTAAGAAAATATTTCACTGCATCTTCAGTGGTGTAACATCTCCAGGGAGCAATGATCACCGATCTTTTGTTACTTCTATCAAAACGAAGAGGAGTGCCATGTGCAGTTCTGAATTGCATTAGCTGCTTGATTAAGTATAACACAGGTGCAAATATTAGGTAAGCAACATGAGAGATACCTACTTTTCCTTTGACATGTTTCGAATGTCACACCAGACATCTGCTAGATTTTTCAATACAGTTTGACTAATATTTTGACCAAAAGAAAACAAATTAAATATCAAAGTCAAAATTGCATGCAACACCTTTGATTTCCATAGAACAATAAGTAACCGATAAGGCCAATAGAACAAATATACATTTAAACCACTCACAGTGGTCTGCTGCTATTCCAAATGCCTTTCAACTGAATCTTCCTTTTATAGGCTTCCCTCAGTTCCAATCCTTCTTCAAGACTTTATACTCAATTGCAGTTCAAAACCAGCTTTAATTCCAATTTATTGCTATTTTGAAGGACTCCTCTCCATTTTTGCTCCTGGTCTTTTAATTTCCTGTTTGTCTTTTACAATATCCTCCTTTACTGCTTTTCTCCCAACCACACAATGTGACAGTAACCTGACATATGACAACCAATCTCAGCACTTTCCTTATTGCACTGTTCCCTATTCTTCATGTACCTCAGCATCCTAACTTCAAAAACTTTGTGAATGTTCAACATGCCTCGTTGCCAAATCTGCTAACCTAAGGGTAATAAAATGTCACTTTCAGCTAAGGGAATGCTACTGGGAGGGAAATTCTAAATGCTGGTAATATCTGAACATAAATTGCACCCTGACTACTCCTTAATCTGCTACTTTACCATCCCTGGCCAGTTGGTACCCTTTCACATGAACATTATCACATTTATTGGCATGTCTGTCTAATGTATAGCACCCTTTTCTAGAGCTTCAACATGACAGCAATACTGACCATCACAAACATATACATACACACACACACACACACACACACACACACACACACACATATATATATCATCCACAACTGGCTGAAAGGAGAAGCATTTTAAACTGTAGCTTTTCAAAACAATTACTCTTTCTTTAGTTATAAATTCAAAACTTGAAATACTTACAAACAATTTTAACTACACCTCTGTTATGCTTGGAAACTTCCTATCTTAGTCATTGTTATAGACACTATTTAATGTGAACATCAATGGTCAGAATAATTTCAGGATCAGCAAGATTCCACTCTAGCAACATTAGAAATGACACATGAAACAGACACCTGGAGCCCATTTTAAACTGGTATAATCTGATATATGAGGGCTATTCTCACGTCTCTTACAGCCTGCTACTCATAATTAGCTAAACTTTATCAAGTCACTTCTGGGTCTCTGAGACAAAACAAGAAGGGAGAGAGAAGAGAGGATCTGTACTACCAGAAAATGCTTGAATCAAGTTGGAGGTCTCCACACCAATTCTTTTGATGGAAAGCAACAGACGTACTTTTCTTTCTAGAGGATTACAGGAGTGAGAAGCAATGACACAATTCTGTCCCACAGGAATGCCCAACCAGAAATTATAAACTCTGAATTTTCACCTTTCAGCTCGCTGCATATGACTGTATAATAAATAAGATGCCTTAAGTTGGAAAATAATTCCTTTTACAATATTTTAAAATTATCCCTATGGACCAGTTCCCAGTCAGCTAACAGTCTAAATTAAAGGACTAAATCCTAATCTGAAATTATATGAATAAATACAAATTATTGTGTCACTAATCAACCTGTTACACATTTTAGTACTTTCCTTGTTCTTGCCTGAAACTATTTTAGGATGAAGAAAACCATAACCTTTGACTGAGGACTGAACTAGGTTTTGGTAAATGTGAGATGAAAAAACCAAAGAAATTAATTTAATAAATATTTAACCAAGTTTCTCAGTTTGGCTTTATCATTAATGTTGGGACATAGGGAGAAATCAGTAAAAAAAATACAGTTTATTTTCATTGAATAGGACCAGATTCTTAGTCAATGTTAAGCCTCTGTTCCTTCTCTGACAGAGTCATGAAAATTTATTCCATCTGAGGGACTGTTGTTTTGTATTTAGCTGATACTTGTATTATAGGACTGTGGTGTAAAATAAAGAAACTTAGTAAACCCTTAATGAATATTTCTACCATTGATAGTAATAAGATATCTCTATCCAGACAAAATCATTAAAAGCAAGTTAACAAACCCTGCAAATACATTAAAAATAGTTGGAAACCAAAGCTAAAGGATACCCATTTAGCAGGGAAATTTAGATATATACATGCGTATATATATATATATATATGTGCACACAACATGAGGGGTATGATGTCCATACATGTTCCAGTAAACAGATGTCAAACTTTCAATATCAGGGAAGACTGTTTCCAGATTTCTTCAACCCAGAAATACCCTTATTAAAAAAAAAAAAAAAGACAAATCGGTCAGGCCATTATTGATTTTCTTCCAATCATCAGTGTTGGCTTTATGAGAATGAAGAGTCTTCAGATTTAGTGAGCGGATTAGGATTAGAAAAATATATAGACCTCAGCCTGAGTGCTATGACTGCTTTATGTCAGTTAGTAAGTTTTGTGGGAATAAAAAAATTGCACAGATGGGACTATAACTGACCATAACCTGCTCTATTGTATTTCCAACAATCTCTAATTACAGCAGCAC
Organism: Pachyramphus minor; assembly: GCA_013397135.1. NCBI lineage: Eukaryota > Metazoa > Chordata > Aves > Passeriformes > Tyrannidae > Pachyramphus > Pachyramphus minor. Next base: position 818,145 of record VYXB01001449.1, read on the forward strand.
ACCAGAGGAAGAGATTTGAAAGGGCAGGTGATGGGATAGGAGAGAAACCTGTTTGACTTAAACAGCACAGGATCCCTCACCATCAGGGCTGATGTACATCAGCCTGACAGCTAATTAGGGTAGACATGAATTTTTCCAATGTAACAGATGTTCGCTAATCAGGCCAGATTTGGAGCCCTTGCGCCAGCAACATTTCATGCACAATTTAACTATCTAAAAGGAATAAACTACTTAATGCATTGTACTGGAGGCACAGCTGTTTCACAATCAGAAAATTTGCTGTCAAAGATGTTCTCTTTAAAACTGACATGTTTTTATATAACTCTGATGGGGTGTTTATAATGTATTAATAGTTGTCAGTAAGAGCTGCTGTCATCATCAAGAAGTAAAATATTTCTGAAGGTATATTAAAACGAACAGACTCCTTTCTCTTTCCAAAATCTATTTAGATAATTTACTTTGAATGTGGCCTGTTTAATTCTAAATGTACTTTGAACAAAAAGCTGAGCATGTATCTGAAGTTACATCAATAACAAAACATACAGGTCTACCTTCTGACTAGGGAAGAAAGCTGAAATAACTTATTTTTTAGATAAAGTGACAATTTATTTTACTTGTAAGAAAATCATAAATATAAAATATACTGTGATAAAATGACGTGAATAGTCTCCCTTCTTTTCATAAGGGAAAAATCACATGATAGAAAAGTCAGAAGATATATATCCACAGGTTACATAGATTTGTGTATATCATTTCTTAGGAGACTGAGGAAAGAGAATGTGAGACTTTTATTCTTGCATGTGAATTTCATAGCACAGATCCAGAGGTAAATGGGGAGATCTAAGTCAATTTACAGAAAGCTAAGGGTCTTGTATTTTGTATCTGAATTTAAGATACTATATCGTAATCTGACTAACACAATTTCTTTTTAACACCCTTGTCTTTGTGAGTTTTTTTCAATTTTTAAACCATGAGAAAAATCAAGTAACGTAACATTTTATAAACTGCTAGAAAAGTTTGGGCAAATATTGCATAACCTGTAAATTTTAATGGTATGAGATAGGACACAGAACTGGAAAGAATATTATGTCCTTGTGATAATGGCACCTAACACTGCAGTAGTGTAGTTCCCATTGAGGTCAGTTGGATTTGAAGGTCTCAAGATACTAAAGCTGTCAAAAGTCTGGTAATGATGCCCATGGACATATATCTGTAAAACCCAGAACTGCTGTCATTTAGTACCTCATAAGGGACAAAATCTGAACCTTGTTCTCATAAATATGTGCACTATTTGCAATCTAACCTTTAATAAGTAATACAGAATAGATAGCTAGAGTACAAGCGAGCACATACAACAGAGCCTCTGATTCTTTAGAGACAAGGCTGAGGCAAAGGACCCTACTTTCCTGGATCCTCAAGATCCTAAGTTTCAATGATGACATTCTTGCCATCATTGCTCAGGAAAGCTGGCAGTAATTTGGGGTATCACAAATTAAGTTAAGGAATTTGGCCAAAAATATCAAGTTCTCTATTTAAAAACAACAGAAGAAAAAAATAGCTCAGGTGAATTTCAGAAGGAAAGTTGCTAAAAATAGAGTTGCTAAGAATTTCTAGAATCCAAGACAAAAGCAACCTTAAATAAACAGCAGATACTGACTGTGCCAAAATACTGGGATTGATAAGGACCTTCAGTGAAGTGGGAATGTCCAAAGAGTCAAGCACAATATTAAGAGATTTAGTAAATATACAACAAAGACAGAAATTAGGAAGGATACTAAATTAATAATTCCAAAAGAGTGATGATCCAGTAAGAAACTCGTTAAGAAGGTATTTTAGAAGGAAAGCTATTATTTTAGAATAAGAGAAAATCTTACACTACTACTACTGCTTCTGCTACTACTACTACTACTGTGACTACTATTACTAATAAAGAGCTTGAAATAATTTTTTTGTGAAATTCTAAAATTTTTAAACTAGCTAAAAGAGACTGCATATCCTTTGTTATAATGAAAATTTTCTGCTGAATGAAAACCTGATTTTTTTTTTTTAAGGATATCTAAAAGGCAAGGAACCAAAATTACCAAAACGGTGCAGAGTAGAAGAATGATCTGAACAATAAAAATCTAACCTGAAGAAAATAATGACCAGCAGTGGAAAATTCTATGAAAATTACCAGATATCTACAGGATGTGAAACCTTTAACTTTGGTTTATTGAGAGTACGTTTTCCTGGAGACATTTGATCTCCTTTTAGAAAAAACAAAAAGACCAGTAAGATTTCAATCCTACAAGTGCTGGTTTAACTTTATTCACTTGAGGAATCCCTTCAACTTCAAACACGTAAATGTTTGTTGGATAGAGCCATTGGCAGTGGGGCACAAAGAATGCAGCCAACCTGTGTGGATTCATTATAGACTTGAAGCTGCATCTCACATTTGAGTTTAAAAAGGGATTCATATGATTCTGGAGAAGAGGATTTGGTGGGCTGGAAAGTGATTGCAAGGAAAAGGCAGTGCATTGCATTGATGTGAGGTGTTCCAGGAGGTTTACCCATGGAGAGAGAATAGTTTTCTCTTGCTTATCATCTTCAGTAATAATCTAAAAGAAGTAATGATCTTAATGAATTCAGTCTCATAATAAGCTAACAATAGTAATTTAGGAGGAGCTGAAAGTACCCGTAAGAACAAAGACAAATAATACAAAGGCACTCTGAGAGATTAAAAGCATAGGCAAAAATACTGTAACAAAATGAGGTTTGGACTGGAAAGACACAATTCCCAACACATTTGTTGAAAAACAATCCAAAGCATGAATATTCAATGACAGAGTCAGACATTAATTGGCAATGCAAAATGGCAGAACAGGAAAAAAAAATGAAAAAACCCCAACAGTCTATTTTGTGCTGCCCATTCATCAGCTTAAGAGCACAGGAAGTCAGGAGTCAGCCTTTTCTACACTACTGAAAAGCATAAGAGAGAAATTATCACTCTGGTTCAGGCCTGCCAGCCAACTATTGCCGTATCCTACACCTGACTGCGAACAGTAGTATCCCTCTCAAAAAATACTCGGCCTTTTTCACAACAATATGGACATCATGGATTCTCATTTTGAACTGCAGGTGGTCAAGGGATGTGGCACTTACTCTTCCCTTTATCCATTAGAATTTTTTGAGTGCTTTATTAAAAAAAAAAAAGAGTCCAACACCAGAACTTAGAGGTACATAACCAACCAGTTTCTTGTACTGTTATGGGCAGTACGTTATCAGATAAACATTCGTGAGATGGTGAGGTCTGAACTAGGAGGCAGCAGCAAAATTATCTGAACACAGAGAATGCTATACTTCAGGGACAAAAATATATGTACATTCACTTCCACTAAGACAAGAATAAGGTACCAACAAGACAGAAGTCTACAAATATCTGAAATTCATGAACAACAAAGAAAGAAAAGTAAACTCTGTGTTATCAAGAATGTATCTGCGATGAATAAGAGAAATAGAGAAAAGAAAGTCATAGCAAGGAGATTGTATTTGCACCTGTGGTCCTGTCCCAAAGCTCTTCTCAACCTTGTCAGCAGCCTGAGTCCAATTCAATCCTGTCACCAGAAAACCAGGAACTGTTTTTGTTTCTCCTACTGCTTTTTGGAAGATGAGAAAGGATAAAGATAATGATTTCATGGTAACATCTGATTCTCTCCACAGAAACAGTCGGTTTTGCTGTTGGTTTTTGCCAGCCTCGCGTTTACCTACTTTCACCAAAACTGTGAGTGGGGCTGTGGACTCTTGTGGTTCCATCTTAGGATGTAAAAATGTGTGCTACACTCCCTTCAGTGCTCAGGATAAGGCCAAAGTGCATCTGACTTGTTTCCATCTTCACCCCAGCAAATTCACCCATGGAATAGCAGCTTAAAAGAGGCAGCAAAGGTTTGAACAACACTTCAAGAAAATTGGGCAAAACCCTAGAAAATAGCATGGTGTTGTGAGAACTGTCGTCATACTGATCAATAACATCTAATTGTTACTTAGGTTTCCCCATCTGCTTGTAGCCATCTGTTGTTTCTCATCTTATATTTAGGGTGTCTACTGCCCGGGTACAGAGATGCCCAAGCTGGTCTCACACTCTCTACCAGAAGCACTGAGGACAATGTACGGACAGGGACTCCCTGGGAGCCAGGGGAGGTCTGGAAAAGTGAAACCTGTTTGATTTTCTCAGTAGAAACATATGGCAGTGTGCTATAGTGCTTTCACTGTTTTCCCAGACACACTGGTTTGTTCATGTGGAGAGAGTGTCAATTTTTCCATGAGGACCCTCTAAGATTTTCCTGTATAAATGAGCCATATAGAATATGGGCTGATTAAGCACTTTTTTTATGTGCAGCTCTGCTAAATATACACGCTCCTTAGAGCCCATCTTGTCAGTTGCTAGTTTAGGACTCATATAAAGTTTTCTGCAAAGGATATCTAGGAGTCCTAGTGTGGCAGTAGACACATGTGAGAGTTCATGTACCTGCGAAATGACTTCACAGACACTGTAGTTGAAATTATTGCTATGAACACAAATGCATGCATGTGGTTAACATGAGCTACTATGGGGGTTCTTGCCATTTCTTTGTAGAATCTGTAGATTGAGAATGCCAAAATAAAACCATTTGAACTCTAAAGTACCAATTTCTTTATAAAATAAAATTCTAAAAAATAGCTCAAGAAAAGAATTGATTGTTCAAAACAAACATAGCTCTGCTAGCAAAAAAAAATTTAACCAACAAACTGGGACCTCAAACCTTATGTTGGCATTTATCAAGTCAGTGTTGCACAATCCTGACCAGAATTTAGGAAATAGTATATCTATGTCTTCCTAGTAATTGACTGAATTTCTAGTAAGAAAGAAATATATACAAATAATAAAACATAAGTATTGTAAAAGTGGGTTCCGAACTGCATGGGAGATATGAGATGGGATTCTTCTATACTACAAGATATTCTTTCATCCACGGAAGGAGTCAGCCTCACGTGCAGAGCAAGAGATCCAGCTTAGGGTCACATCTCATCTATTTTTAATCAGGGCTCCAAATTTAGTCATCAGCTTTACAGACACAAAATTCCAATTAGGCCACAATTATAGGTACCAAAAGCACTATATATAAAGATCTGGACAAGAGAAAGCTTTTTGCTCCTCTCAGTACAAATTCATGGCAGGATGATACTCATATGCTACACTGCTTTCCTAACACTGGTATGTTCATGTGGAGAGAGCAGCAATTTTTTCATGACCACATGCAAAATACAGTCATCCACATGCAAAATAAGGGTTTTTTTATAGAAAATATACTTGTCCATAATTTTTTAGAAATTACTTGGCTATAGCAATTCAGGCAATAATCCCTCTTTTTGTGAGCCACAGATTAGTGATCTCAGTGAAAAGGACAATATCTGATTCTGTGTCCTTTTCAGATTTCTCATTTTTTATCTCTGATCTTGTGGCTATCTGTGGAATTTGGTACATCTGAGTAAGTTTTCATATACAATGTGAAAAGGAGAGCTGTCAATATATGACTGAGATCATCATGTTAGCATAACCAGTGAAAGAAAAGATCAAGTAAAATGTGGATGAGAAGGTAACAACCAACAACCAGTTTTTAAACCCAAAACTTCATGGTATATCCCATGTTTTCTTTTGACAATTTCTTTTTTACTCACTGAATCCCTGAAGTGACATGCTTGCTTCGAACACTGGCTGAGTATATTTGGATTTTTTTCCCCACCAGGCATTTTCCAGCCTGCATTTCAGCCTAGAAGAGAAAAACATTTTCCAGTGAATAATCTGGTTCCAAAAAAATTGATAAAATCATTAGATATTAATAACTTTAGAAAACATAAGAGTGGACTTTATGTTTGGAGATATTAATGCTTCAAATAAAACTGCAAATGCCATGCTATTCCCCCACTCCCCTTAACTGCCCCCAGTATAGCAGACAATGAGTTTACAGTTGTTTCATTTTTTTTCTGTGTATCAGTGTTAAAATATGCAGTTACTTAACTCTCTGCCTAATGACAGCTTATTTTAAGACCAAACTGGTAAAAATATGAGCCAGCTAAGAATATCCAGCTTGGGAGAGAGCTCTGTGGTTAATGTGCTCTGAAAGCCTTTGCAAGCCAATAGACCTTCCAGTAGAATATGGCTGCAGATCAAGTGTAATCATTTCAGCCACTTTTCGATTTATGGACAGGGTGAGTAGATAGCTTATTCTAACATTTGGCTTTTGGGAGGCCAAAAAGCTTGTATAAATTAATGGCATGTATAAGTACATACTGCTGCACTGTAAGCATGCAAACCAGGAGGCATTTCAGTCTGTTCTTCTTTCAGCAAAAGCTCTGCTATGCTGCTATTCAGCTCAGGAGTGCTTTATTTGCATCCCTGCAAGCTACTCATCATTTCGCTAATGTTTTATCCCTTTCTTAGTTACTTCTGTTCATGAAAGGTTTATTTTTCTTGTCAGTATTAGTAAATCTCTCTTTTTATACTATGCATCTCATTTAAAAAGCTGGCTCAAGGAAAAAAACCCAAGAGACTGAATTAAGTAATTTTAACCAATTATTTGTTATATTTGTTATATATGTTGCTTAATCAGCAGGGATTTTGTCAACAGAAAGTTACAATGCCTGGATGTGATCAGAGTTATAGACTGCCTCACTCCATAAACTCAAACAACTTAATCCCTAGCTGCTCTCCACTGCCTGCCATCTATTTACCTTTTTTGCCTTACACTGCACTCAGGCATCTGAATAAGCAGCATGGCAAAATGGGATGTGTTACTACAGTGGTATTTCTCTAACACTATTCAACAACAACAACAATAATAATAATACACATGGAGTAAATAAGCATGCCTTTCCAGTGACTAAATTTAGTGGGAGGAGGAGTGAAATGGCAACAGGAATTGTCCAGATCACTAAAAACTGGAAGATAGTCTCCTTGAATGGTTTCACTTGGTCTACTTAACAGCAGATGAACTCATGGATCACTATTATCTTCTTAGAAAGGTTTTTTGACTTACTCTATTTTATATATTTGATGTCTCTTACAAAAACTGCAAGCCTCTCCAAAGCCTTCCTAGATCCTGTCTTAGCAAAATTGTCTGCGCTGAGACATTATTTTCAGTTCTAGAATTTAAATTCTTCTGGAAAGCTGTGCCTGTTACAAAATATCGAGCCTCTTGGTTGACGCTAGAGGTAGCACAACATTTTCAGTTCATTTCCTCATTTTGCTGGTGGAAAAGGAATTATCCAGAGACTGGCTTTCCCAACTTCTAGATTACTTCATACTGCTACAAGTGTAACTACTCTTATTATTTGTATGTGCAATTTCATCTATATGTATTTTATCCCTCGGCAGTATTTATATCCACCCTTTATTGTCCCTTTACATTTCCAGACAGCTGAAAATAGATTTAAGCAAAAAGAAAAATTAGGCAACTATTCTTATATTGATGACATTTTCATAGCGAATTGAAGATCAGGACATGCAAATTTGAAGCACAAATGACCAGCAAAGAAACCCATCAGAATCTTGCTATTTTTTCCAAATGAACAGAAAATTACTCTCAACTTCAGAAGTATGGGGAAAACATGGTTTCCTGTCTGGACTGGCAGCTGCTATATCTGAGGTTGGGGCTCACAACTACATCTGGTCTAAAGAATATTAAAAATGTGTATGGAAAATGAAAGCTACCAAGTCCCTTACATACATGTGAAAATAACATGGACCAAAATTGTCTCAAGGAGTAAAAGCCAGAGGAAATTAATGAAAACATCTTCTATTTGTTCGTGCTGTCTCATACAGAGAAAATTTGTAGGCTACATCTATTCGGATTCTAACTACTTTTTTTGTCTTTTTTTCTTTCTTAATGAAAGATGATAAATCCATTTTTCGTCTTCCAAAAGCTCCCCACAAGACCTGATGTAAAAAAAAAAGACTAACTAATTATGTCCTTTTAAAACAATCCTTTTCATACAATCAAAAGTCATTGATAGACTTGGATTTATGGTTGTTCTCAGACATATTACAGTGGCTGAGCAAGTTACCCCCCATCTGCAGAGCCATTTGTGTCACAGGTAGGTGCCTGCAACAGTCCTTCTCTCCCTGCTGTTTGAGGTCACCTACCCTATTTGGTTGTCCCACCCGTCCGCCAGCGGCCAGCACCTTGGGAGCACAGGCAGACTGAGAAACCACGTGTTTGCTCCCCAGGGACCATGGTCCAGAGGTTTCTGGTGTGAAGTGCTGCTGTGTTGGTTCCCTACGAGAGCGTGGCCTGTGAGGGGTAGGTATGGTCGTCTTCTACTGAATGGGTGTATTATGGCTGAGGGCAAGGTGGGTGGTGAAGGACTGCCAGCCTGTCAGCCACTGCAACTGAATGACAAATATCAAAAAAAATCCCTTTATATCAAGTTGTTATAATGTTGCTTATAATATCCCTTTATTAAAAGTATCTTCTTTATATAAAAACCTACTGTGGTGATCAACTGACCTCTTAACTTTTACCTCAACAGACAGACTTGGTTCTGTGAATCTCCTCTGTCTCTGTCAAGCAGACTTTACACACTTTTAACCTTTCTCATGTGTGCTCTGAGTCCTCTCCTACTTTTTATCATCACTTTTTTTACTATGTAAGCTTATGATCAGCTGGCTGCCTACTCCGAGATCCAAGTGATTGTCACTGCTTGTCAAGAAAGAGTTCCCATTTTGTATACAAAACACCCCTTTGAACTGGTTATATCTGAAAAGGGCTTGCATGAGAAGCTTTCTGCAATGGCCAGAGACAACCACAGTTTTCAGAAAGTTCCTTCATCATTGCATAAAAAGAGGATGTGGCATTTCAACCATCATACCAAAAGTGAAAATGTGTAAATTTCAAGTCTGTATATTTAAAAAAATACCTTATTTGCTTTTATGAATAACACTTCTAGTGGTTTCCAACACGAGCAATGGAGCATTGGGTCAACATTCCTTTACAGAAACCATTTGGAGGGACAAATAGTGACAAAGACAAAGAACCTGTGAGAAAACATCACTTCTTCCCACTGATGTTTTTGCCACTCCATCTGATCTCTTCACGTTCTTGGCTACCCCTCTAGGAAGAAGGAATAAAAATACAATTTTCTAAGAATCATTGTAAGATGTGGAATTATAATTAACAAGGGCACAAACAAAATATTATAAGGCTGTAGATTTAATCTTCTGCATTTTCCAAAATTGCTTTCTACGTATAACTTTGACAATAAGTCTTCTAAAAAATTGAGAATATTTGTTAAAGCAATAGCAACAAATAACTGCAGTCACATGATGAACCTTCAGCTTCCAAGTCTCATCCGAGAGAGAATTTTCATAGCTAAATTGCATAAGCCTTAGAAAAATAAGCATTTGTAATAGAATTGCTGACAGACTTTCAACTGCAGTATTGGGAATAGTGATATTTAGCAAACTGGTGGTTATGGTTTTATTTTATTATTTTTTAGAGTTTGCATATGTAATCATTTTAAATAAAACTCAAAACAGACCTCAGCTACCTAGAAGAATAGATTATGGAGTATAACCAAGATAAATTAAAGCATAGATAACACAAAACTTATTGAAGTTGCTCTATATCTGGGATATTCAGCATTGGAAAGTGATTGTTAAAGCACAGAATAGAGTCAGTATAGGAACTTTATAAATATTACAAAGTGTAATTCGGTTAAATTAAAGTCAGGTCATCTTTGTTTATTTAACAGTTTAGGGTGGTCAAAAATAGTCCAATTTTGTTGATAGTACAGAAGAACTGGCAAAACTATATACGTTTAATATTTGGTACTGGTAGCATGCAGTAGTTGTTAAACAAAAATGTTGCCTGGATAAAGATAATATAAGTAAAACTTTTTACAAAGCAATTGAGCTATCAGAAGTTCATGACAAAAATGAAACAGCCTAACATCAGAATAAGTAGGACAAAATAAGAATATAAAAAATACTCAAAATAGAAACATTTTTTCTGTCTAAATATAGATTGTACTTTGCTTTACATATACAGAAGAATTAAATGGATAGTCAGAAGCAGTGCTTGAGCTACTACCTACAGTATGACTGACTATTTCTTTTAGGATTTTTTCCCCTATGAATTTAACAATGCAAATTTAACAATGGATTCTGCCCAATGATTGCCAATTTCAGCAGTGACATTCTTGACGGAATAGCCTGATTAGAAAATAATTGTACTTCTTTTCAGCTACTGTTACCTCACCCACACTTTTCATTTCCTATAAGGTACAGTGGCAAAACCGCATCTTTCAACTCTCCCTCTTTTATCTGATGTAGTGGATGACAGGTAATCTAGCTGAAAGTTCCTACAATTGCACCACCAGAAAAACACTGGCTGATGAAATCTGAGCAGTTATCACACTAACCATCACCTGTCAAGCCTCCTGCTTCAATTTAAGGGTGCATCAATTTTCTGAAGAGGAAATCAAGGGCAAAGAATAAAAGCGCTACAGATAAACACTGACAAAGGCCCTTTCTGTTATTTTTTTTTTTTTTTTATTTATGATGGGATGTACTATCATAGGTTGCTCTGTGAGGTTTTATCAACTGTCCTGATACATCCCAGATAGCTTGGAATTCTTTGGCCATTGATGAAGTGCTATACTTGCACTTACTGAAAGGGCAGAAGATTTCTAACTGAAAATTACTTTCACTAAATACCACAAAGATATTGAAGTCAGAAAGAGCAAGGAGATGGAACAAATGACAGCTGCATATAACAATGAACTTCTCTGTTCTCTGAGCTGGCAGACAAGGCTGATTAGAGTAAGAACATGAAACAATGTTTTCTTAAAGCCATAGAGCATATGGTGTAAAGTGTCAGGTACAAAGAGTTCATATGTTTTCTGTAGTGAAATGTGAACACATTTGCTGCTGACTGCATTTGCTATGTACTCACCCAGTTTTCCAGAGTAAACAACAATGGGGCTTTCTTACAGGTGGGGAAAAATTATGTATTTCTCAGGGAAGAGGAAAAGATGTCTCAATATTAAAGTGAGCCAAATTCAGGTTAAGAGCAAGTACATTCAGGATCATTAACTTCAGTGGAGTGGTATTCTCTAACGTCAGATCAGCAATTGGCCTCTTAGGTATAAATGATGTTGGCATTTTCAAATGTTCTTCCTTTTCTTTGTGAAATCAGAAGAGTGGGAGCCTCTGACTTCAAATGTGCCCCTTTGGTAGCTCTCCTATAGGGGAGAAGATGAAACAAGCAACATAAAGAGAAGTAATAGCAAGAAAAACCTCCTCACATAGATTCACACCTGACTATGAATAGCTCATGAGACCTAATTCTGCCCCAGTGCTTCCTGGTTTCTTCCCAAATAAAGGAAGGAGATCAATAGATCCTAGTAAAGCCCATGGGTGACTTCCTGATGACTTCCACAGACTTTCAACTGAACATGAACTATTGAGACATTTGCAACCTCTGTTCCAGTCAAGCATTAGCCATAGTAGAGGATGCATGAAAAGCACAAGACCTATGAGTTCATGCAAGACTTTAAATCAGAGTCACCATTGAGGTTTTCCCATTTTTTCTTACTTCTTTATTCATTTGTTGATATTTCAGCCCACAGTGAAGACAACAAATCTGAATAAATGCTACATGCAGTTAGTCATGCAAAAACTAGCTGCTTTTCTCAGTAGATGACATGCCAAATTTGGGATTCAACAAGACATAATGGAGATAGATCAGTTCAACAAAGTTCATAGTCCTCACTGGATAATATTCTTACACTCACATCAGGTCCCAAGACAAGGTCCTTGATGCTGACAACCTTGTCAGGTGGCAAATTGTAAATTCTGCCAGTGTTACTCCTGTCAGGACTATTTTAAACAGCGTAACCTTCTATGGAAAAAGTGACTGTTATCTGTAAAGCCTGTAAATACCTGTTAACAACAGAGCAACACATTAGGAAAAACGTGTGCTTTATTAGTGTGGATTCATCAAGCAATTCGCACAAATCTTTCCCAAGAACTGCATCACTTGCAGAACGTTTTAGATAACAACTCAGTAAAATGATCACAAAGAATTAGGGTTGCTCCTTGACTGAATGACAACATTTCTAAACAGAATAAGAGTAATATTTCTCTCTTGGATTTCTTTAGCAATCCTTTGAACTTCAGCTCTGAAAGTTAAATGATTTCTCAAGAAAGCTAGCTTTACTATTCAGAAAGTAATTTTTACTTCTCATACCTGTGGAGAAAATTTGAAAACATTACTAGAATACAAATTACGAATTTCTAAATCAGAAAATAAGTTCGAAGTACCTAGGCCTTTTACTAATTTTTAACTTTATCAGTGTTTTGAAGGATTGGCTTCTGAGTTTGAGTATCGTAAGCTGGTAATCAACAAAACTATAAACAAGAACCACTAGTCTCTGCTGAGGTTCCAGATGAATATTTAATCAAGCTGGCCTTGATTAAAAAAGAGTGCCTAAAGCAATCCCCTCTCTTTGTCACTTCAACCAAATCATATGGTTCAGCTGCCTCCATTAAAATAACACTAGTTACTTCAAAAATATTTTTAATACTATTTTGTGGAAAATCCTTGCCTTTTGCTACCCAAACTCTGACAAAACTCTTTCTTTCACAAGATGGGGGAATGCCTCTACAACTGCTATACTGTACAATCCATATGTGACGTAGCTATGCTGCTGTGGACAGAGTATGCATTCCCTAAACCCCACAGAAGTGCTTTACTGGAAAATGTGAAATGTTAGAGAGCAGACTAAGGTCTATGTGTAATGTATGCACCGAAAACACTGCAGTGTGACAAGTACAGCTGCAAAGGACAGAAGGAAGAATTTCCAGACTAGAAAATGCAAACTCTCCCAAACTTGTGGCTAAGGTCTCTGAGGTGCTGGACTGTTTGCACCAGGGTCTGTATTCTCATCACCAGTAGCTGCAGACTTAGACACCCCGTGCAGGAGCATCTTGCAACATGGTGCATAACACATGTGGAAATAGATTTTGTAGGTCAGTTTGCAATCTTCTTGGGGGTTTTTTAACAAATATCACTGATTTTTTTTTTTAATAGTGCTGTGCTATTTCTGGGTTGTTGAAACGGGTTGAGGAAAATCACCCACAAAGAAAAAGGAACATGGCAAAATGTTCCTGCAGTGTGTTGCCTTAATACATTTAAATGATTTAATGACAAGTAAGGGATTACAGCAAAACACAATGCATGCTGGAGGTAGCAAAGGACACCTGCTGCCTGTACTGTGAAATTCAAAATGGATTCCAGGAAGGGAACACAATGCCAGGCTGCTTTAACTATTGCTCCTACTTCCTATACTATTATTACTGCTCACCAGTCTTGAAGTCTGAATGACAGTGGTCTGAGCCCTTTCAAACAACAGCAAGAAGGTCAATTTTTGTAATGAGAAAATGGAAGTGGTGGTGCAGTGGATCACTGAACCTTACAGTTTCTTCTATGATAAAGTAACAGTGCTCAATCAAATTATGGTGTAGGAGCACAGTGACAACACCACCATGAAACACACAACAGATGAACTAACAAAACCACTTAAATGTGTGTAAAACCAGTATGACATTGAAGCTAAGTTTCTTCTACTTTTACACTGCAGAATCACTGTAACTCCTCACCAGCACTGTGGAAAGCCACTGACCAAAGGAAACTCACGTAGCTCCCCAAGCCACTGTTCCATCCTCAGTGCTTAGATCCCAGTCACACAGTAAATAAAATCTTTGGTCAGAAAGGCTTATTGAATGAAATATTCCAAAGAATTAAAATGCTTCATGTATACAAAATGCTGCTTTGATTACTACTTTAGCTCTGCTTGTTCTAGGACTTTGGAACTTACTGCAGGTGAGCAAGCCAGCATGAATAACCTTTGAGGTTTTAAAATACTGTCAACAGATCTGCAATTACAGTACCACAAGACCACAGTGTCTTTGTGCTTGTGCATAAAGCTTCCCCAAGGAACAAAAATTAACAGCTGTAAGCTACAACTATTTGACCCTTGAAGTCTTGCACAGTAGTTTAATGAGTTTGAAGTACCTCTGTATCCTATTCATCGCATCTCCCCACTTTCAGATACAGTAATATTAAGGGTAATGCCTAGCAACAATATTCACATTTTCATCAGCTTCACATTTTACTTTAATTTGTGTCCTTTTAGCAGCCTAAGTGACTCTAATGAAAGGGAGCAAACCTTAGCACACAAAATGTATGAAAGAAATTATAGATATGATCAAGAAATGTGAAGAATAAAGCAACTAACATGTCAGTAAAATAGTAAGAAACTATTTGGTATATCTGAAGTACTAGCTGATCACCAGAAAATGAGCATTATTTGCCCAAGCACAAAACAGATAAAGAGAAATAATTAAAAAGAGCTTAACGATTTTCTTAAATTGCACTTTGTCTAATGAGAATGTTGGAGAAACACCAGGAAACATGGAGAAAAATACAAGACACTTTCATCTGTGCACATATAGAAGAAATAAAAATGATAGATCAACTGGAGAAGCTGAATAACAATTAACCAAGTCTGATCAACGTATTTTTTCCAAAAATTTTGAGAGAAGTGAACTAATCATTAAAGGTTCAAAACCTGCAAATGAGATTTATCCAGAAAGATTCTCTAACAAACCAACAAGAAGCCAGTGTGCTGAGTTAACCTTTCTTGTGCAGTTTCTGTAAGTCAGTCTATACACTAAGGAATGGTTTTGACTATTCATGCCATTTATTTGCACTCGTGAATATGCTGTATTATTATGCCAAGAAGTAAGAATGGAAAGGAATGCCAGCCCATGATCTGATGCATATTTTCCTGTACTGGGGACTATCCTTGGTAATCCAAACTGTCATAGGAAGTCTCATCTGCCTCTGTAGATCTTGGCTTTGGTCAATTCAAGGAGAGCAGATATAAGCATAGCTCTTAAACTGTAAGATGGGCAATATTTCCTTAGCTTACAGCTTGTTACAAAATCACTTAATTCCACACACACACTAAATTTTCATCTGATAATTTCTAAATTGTTTCAATAATTAATACAAAATATAATATGGAATAAACATTAATTTACAGTTCTAACATGTACTGTATTCTACTGAAATCAAAACACTTTAAGGAATTTTGATACTTAAGAATTAAGGAATTTAAACCTACCAATCACTTTTGAAGATCTCACGTAACCTCATGGTAATTATATTTAGAAATCAGTTTAGAGCCTTATTTTCTTGCACAAGACTGGTGAAGACTTCAGTGGGAGATCTTCGTGCCCATGACCATAATGCCCAACTCTTAGGCAAGTGCTCATTTGCTGACTTTATTTTCTTTTGTGTGCTTTTCTTTGTCTATGAAGGAAGTGATGTGTTTATTTGCTGCTCCAACAGTATTGGGGATTCCCTCTGGAATTCTTTAGGAAGCTTCAGGTGGGATATATGCTGATTTTTTTAAATGGTACTGACTGGCTGAACAGGCTGGGTAGCTGAGTCATGAAACCATCTCCATTCCCTTGGTTTGGGAGGTTTGCCATTGTTCCCTTGGCATTACTGCCCTCCATCAGGCCAAGCTTTGATGTAGAATTAGGAGTTCATTTAAATGCAAGCCTGCTTTCATGTGAAAGTCTATAAAAACTTTGCTACTTACTATTTATGAAGCATTTAAACCAATATTAATACTGTGAGATTACTAGTTTCCACAGTAACTAATATAGGTTTGTTGCTGGCATGAAAAGTTATAGTTACTGTTAAGAGGCACATACTAAAAGAACAACATATCAGATACAATATTTGCATTCTCTAAAAATGTCTTTTAAAATTTGGATAGTCATGTGTCTTCCCATTCACACAACTAGAGCAAGAATTCTTCCTACAGACCTTCCTTATAGAAAGCTAACATGTTGGATTTCCAGCCCTTACAGGCACTGCCCACCAGCCACATGATTCAGTTCTCTTCCTCACACACAGTTGCCAGGTCTTGGTTATGCTCCTGTATCACTGGGCTGCGTACAACAGAAAAGTCTCCCCAGGACATACTCTGTTTTTAGAAGATATTGAATTATTTTTTTTCTTCTGAATGTCCTGCAGCCCCACTGAAATTAATGACAGCTGGAAGAAGTTAGCAACTCCAAGGACTATGCTCTTAGAAACTTGCTAAATACTTGTATTGGTACAAAGGACAACATTATTTTTTAGTTTCAAAGAAGCAAATATTCATCAAAAGTTGTTTTCTTTCTCTCTTCAGTCTAAATCACTTTTCAAGATGTGAATTGTCCTTATTAGTATTTATTTTATTTTTTAAAGTTAGTAGTTAGAATATCTCCTTCTTTTTGAAAGTCTTATGATAGGCATATTAATCTGCAATTACTGCTATTCATATACATTCAGCTATTTATCATGCAAATGGCCTGCTTTTACCATAGGTGTCCATTTGATTTCACTACTTATGCATATCTATATGTTTTGTTTCTGTTTCCTTAGTTAATCAACAGGGATATCACTTAGAATTTTTCCCTTTTTTATGCTGAAAGTTAAGCTTTTGGTGAACCCTGATAATTCTGAGAAGGACTACACACACAATGATGCTGAATGTAATCAAATTCCTCTGGGCTGATCCTGCAAGACATCTACCCCATTTTGAATCAGATTTTGTGACAGCCAAACTTACTGAAGAATAAAAATATTTCAGAATTATTGGCACCAAATTGATGCTGAGGTAAACCACAGGGCCTGATTTAATCTAATAAAAATTAGATTTAATGGATGACTGGTTGTAGGTCATGGGGACCCAGTATAAGACTTGCCACACAAGATATACTCTGTGCCTCAAAGGGGTACATGTCTTAGCTGCAAACTGCTTACGAGGTGTACTGTCGATAAAATCTGTGACCCAACAGACAGCCTCGAAGCACACACCACTTTTAACTGGTACAGGATTGCCATACTACTGAGGTAATACTAATAACATGTAATGAATAATAGTCTCAGAGTAGTAGAGTATTCCATTCACTCTTTGATTCCAAGGTAACATGCAGAGCATACTTACCTCAGCTCCTGAGAATGCTGGTGTTCTTGCCCTTTCTGCAGTAGGCTGAGCACGAAGTCAGAGTTGCTGAAAGTCCTCAAGATTCGGGCTGTAGCTTGTCACTGCACAGAGAAGGTGTCCCAAAGAGTCTCTGTATGTAAAGTCAGAATTAGAGACTGCAGTAGACTCAGTGCCTCACCGTTCAGCCCACATAGCTGCATTTTTTGGTAGAAAACTCATGTTCTCCTTCAAAACAGCTACAGCAGTCCTAAGACAGTTAAGGAAAAATATTAACTCTCTATTCTTGTGGTGGGAACAAGCAGAGATTTTAAAATAGAGCTCTAGCACCCTGAAGACTGTTATTTTGGTTTGCCAGTTGGATGCCACCACTAAGATGTCTGTTAAAACCATGCTGCAGCCATGAAACCAGTGTGTATACCAAAAAAACCCACTCCACAAAAGATTTCCCCCATTCCTATTTAGGATGTTGGTTGGGGTTTTTTTTAAGAATTACAGTAATTACGTTAAATTTTGTTAAACACTGTCCTTTAAATAATCTTTAGTGCTTGTCTCCAGATCCAGAGAGCATGCCTGTTTCATTATCTTCATAATAACCTAATCTTTAAATTAAAAAAATACAGTAAGCAAGCTTGCTAACAAATTATTCTTATCAAAGACAGAGTCACCAAACAATACTTTTGTTTGAGAGACAGTTCTTGTTATTCCATGTGCTTATACATATTATTGCCACACTGAACTGTCGCTTTCTGGCTGGTAGGCTCAGAAATGTTATCCAGTCTCCTAGACAGTCCCACTCAAAATGAGAAGTCAAGTTCATCAATGGTATATCAAGGAGTGATGCCGAATTAAAGGCTGGAATTTTATGTGACAGATGTGTGGCCTATTTCTTTCATCTCAATAAATTTTTATTATAGAAGTCCTCAAGTTCATAGCATGTCTTTGTAGCTCATTAGTCCTCATTGTCGTCATGGTATAGATCAGTTAGCAGGGGCTGAATGGGAAACATAGGGTTGGAAATAAGCTAAAGAAAAAATTTAGTAAGAGCTTTTTCAGCTGAGTCCATGTCTTGAGTCATTGATACATTTTTGTCTAAGTAAGGACAAAGTGATCAGTTCAGCAGACTGGAGAATGGCAAGGTCACAGGCCTTGGCACAACACACATTTATACAAATTATATGGCAACTAATATTTGGACAGAAAGACAGGAATGCCACAGAGGTATTAAAAAAACTATGAATATTATTCTTTTTTGTAGCCCAAAAGAGGAGTTAGCTGGGTGATAAACAGATATAATGGATGGTTGACATCTGTTGCCATTTAACAACACTGTATGTCAGCTTAAGCAGAGGTACATTCAGCTGTTGGAACATAAGCATTTTGCTGTCCAGTAGGGAAACTCTCCCTCACCACTCCTGCAGCTTCATTTCTTGAGTCTGTTTTCCTTCTCAGAGCTCTGTATTTCCCCACATGGCAATACCATTCCTATTTCTTGAGCTTCTCTTGGCTTTCTATTTCAGTTCTATGCAAAGTTCCACCAATAAAATTCATAGTCCCTGCAGGTTCAATCAGTCCCATCAAAAGCCTTCTCACTGTTTCAGAGAAGAAAATAAAATGCAGACTGCCCCATAAATCACAATTTTTTGTGGTGCACATTCCTTGTTAAGGGAAAGGAGCAGCAGTAAACTTGCCCGAGAGACTATTCTGCTATTGCAACTCATGCACTTCTGTCACTGGGGTGAAACTTCATACAGCTTCTCCTGTGTAAAACAGTTTACTTCACAACATAGTTTGGCATTTCTACTCATTCCAAAAGCTAGCCCATCCATCAGCTTCAGCAAGACCAATAATTGCTCACCGGTCAAACGGCCTCCAGATATTACAAAATTCTCATTGCTGGTTCCATTAATAATAAATTTATTTTTGTGTAGAAGAGATTAATTCCCTTTTAAAATAACTTTGATATGAGTTGTTTAATTGAAGGGAGTTTATAGAGCAAGATATAGGTATGTTTTCAAAGAAAAGAGAACAAATCATATGTGACAGACGTCAGTCATGTTAGTTAATGCACTACTGGAAGGAAACACACTTGAATGCTACAGGATAATAGTTTTACAAAGACATCTAGAAGAATACTAAGCAGAGCATGCATAATGGACTCACAGGCAATCATTCAAATACGTGCAATTAGTAATCAGGGTTGCAAAGTAAACTTTCAGGACACCATGGATCATCATCTGCAGGGTAAAGACATGCACCTTCTAGTTGCTTGTATTCTTTATTTCCTGCTTGCTTGTTGAGCTATTTGTTTTGGAGGAAAGCTTGTGAAAATGCTGACAAACTTGGGACAACCTAACAAGCACTACAGTAAAGCGTCCTCTGATAGCAGTGCAGGGAGGTAGATAGCATAAGACAACAGCTAGAATTATTTCCCTTGTACCTTACTGTGGTCTCAGGTTTATTTCATGGAACTGTTCTGTTACCAGAACCTCATGCCTTATTCATTTTTCCACTATGCCAGCTATGATCCATCAAGAGTAGATTTTGTTCATTTTATATCAACTCGCTTCACCCAAGAAACCATTCCTGTCTCTCTTCCTCTACCATTGTAGGCATCCCAGAGCACACAAAATGTTGCATAGTGAAGTAAATAGTAATTAGTGTTTTCTGAGTTGGTGGAGCAAAGACCTCAGTAGTACCTGTCTTTACATGTAACCTGGCACAGGCAACAATGGAGAGGGAGAGGACATAGCAGCTGCTTGCCAGAGGCATGCACATTTGGAAAAGGAAAACATAAACCAGACAACACCTCACATCACCTTCTATGAATAGGAATGCTTGCAGGTTGTCAACCTCTAGATCTATTTTAACCACTTGAGGCTTTGAATGGATGTTTGATCCTCTTTGGACAGACATCTAATTAAACTAGTACTGAAATGTATTTGGTCAATTAGGGAAAGATTTAAGATAGATACTAAGAACTGTTTATCTGATGTTTTTATTCCCTAGCGATGGTACATGTCTATTATGGCTCTTAAGAGAAAATGGTAGCAAGAAATGCAATATCAGTTTATCAGCGGAGATGTCAGCAGTACTCAGATAAAGTCCTTGCCTCCAATAGTCTATACACACACCCTTTCTTTTGTAGTGACTTTTGCAAGGTGAATTCATGCAAAAGCTTTATTTTCAGGCTGTGTCAGTAACACAAAAACCACACAGGCTATCTGCTTCTTTTACTCTGGATGTGTATGCGGAGACAAAAAAAAAATTGCCAAATTTGCTCTCTGTTTTCCAGACAACACTTGTGTGTCTGACTCTCTGAAAGGTTTCAAGTAGTCAAATATAAAATGAAAAGGGTACTCGTTATACTTTCATTAGAAATTCTTAATTAATGACAAAATAATTAAGGCAGAGAATAGCTAGCTGTTCATTAAGTGTTCAGCAAAATAGCATTCAGAAAATGAATGTCCATGTGGAATTCTTGTTACAGCCACAAGCAGAAACACTGTTTGCTGTTGATATGTTTCCCGTAGCAAATCTTTAAAAAACCAAACACTTAAAACTTTGCAGATTCTGGAACAGACAGCATAGAGTGCTTGACTTATGATCAAGGCTTAAAGACTGCAGGAACTAGGAGAGACCTGTTGGATCATGGGCTTTAGTCATCGTAAATCATCTTAAGTCATTATTTTCCATAAACCTCTTGGACGTATTTAAATACAATCACGTTACAGTAAACTCCTCTTTTCTCATCACGCAGAGTGCGAATGTAACTCTCAGGGTGAACCTTCTCTGGGACCATGTAGTGAATGAAACTGATGTCAATCAGAACCTTGACTCACATGTTGAAAAAGCTGGAAAATGCATAGTGGAGAGTAAAAAGAATGCAGGAAACACAAGGGCAGAGTCATGATTAACAAAGTTACTACTGAAGAACAATATTCTTTCTGTGACATTGTTCATGTTCCAGAAATCAACATCACATTTTGTTCAACACTTGGAGACCCTGAGAATTAGCCTTTGTTATGCCAGTTTTACAACGGTAAAGTTACACTTGTCTTTGAGATTTCCTGCTCTCCACAGGCTGTATTTCACCAAACACTAAATGTGTATAGAACTAGTGGAATTTCATTGCCCAGCAACCATAAAATGTTTTATTGTATCTACAGTTTCACACACACAAACTCCAAAGAAGCTATGAATATCAAACATTTTAAAAATTTAATTACTTGAGAATCTAGATAAAATTAATAATCCCTGCTACTTTCAATAAATTAAATTCCATTTGGTTACATAGACATGATCCCCACTCTTTTCCTCCTATACACACTGCTCTGTCTTTCCATTGTGATAACAAAATATAGCAACAAGTAAAAGCTATAACTTAGCAACTTTCTTGGATCTGCTGCATATACTGCCCAGAATTGAATATCTTCATTCATGATATGTAAGTCTTGTCTTCTCCCATAGATCCCAATTACAAGTCCATTAAAATTAATGGAACAAGCCTTGTTATTTTTAAATAGGTTTTGAGTCTCAGTGGTTGTTTATTGGCTGAATTTGTTCTGGTTTTCTTTGCTGTATTCATACCTATTTCCTTGGAATAATATGAGCAAATTTTATCTTTCACTGGTCTCAACATTTCCTCAAATTCTAATGCAGTGCATTTACTACAAATGCGGATATCTTGTTTAGCTCCATTTAATGTTCTGCCTCTGCATTTGAACAGACCACTTTGTCAAATCAGTGAATTTGGTACAACGAGAGGACAATTTGTTGCCTCCTTCTGGGGTCCCCAAAGACGTCAATTAACTCAAAGCACAAGTGCTGACAGCACAAACAGGAAGAGTTAACCCCCCACAGTTATTCTTTATATTAGTCAATCCACCCTCCTCATTCCCTCCGTCCCTCTTCATTTTCCTTCCTAATGACCAGGGACAGATACCTCTTTCTACTGAGATACTTCCACTACAATGACAATTCGCTGGCTCTCCCCAGGTGATTTACTTTTCAAGCAGTGCCCACTTATTGATCTCTTCTGTGACAAATTTCAACACATGCACAGTCCTGGCAAGCATTTCTGGAGATGAATCCTTCCTGCTGTTCAAAGAGGAGGATTATTTTTATGCAATATATTTCAATAAACAGTTCCTGGTATAGCATCACTTTTCACAAACTGTGTAAGAATTCATCTGTTAAAGAGTTAATAAGAGATAGAGCTGAAATTCTTTCCTTTATTACTGCTTAAATATATATTTATAATTTACACTGATATTCTTTTTTTTTATTTTTTTAAACACAAAAACTTATTGCTACCTAACAGAGTATCTAATGCTTTAGAACTATTTTAGTTTAAAAACTGATGACAAACATGAAGATGTTCTGTAGTTAAAATGGCATATAAAAATTATTTTACAAGGAAGCCCATGGTGATAAAACATTTACTGAGAGAGAAACATTTAGTCCCTTTATTTACATGCATTAAAAGTTCTTGCCATTTCAAGCTGACCAACTTGCAGAAAAGAATGTCCCAGGAAGCACCTTCTTATGGCAATGTTGGGTATATGATAAGTATTAGGGCCAAGTACTGAAAATACAGTTGAAAATAAATCATTATTTAATCTCAGAAAAACATCAGCAGTCATGTTTTACATCTTTATCAAACAGTGGGTAGTGATTTTACAAGATGTGATACAGACGTCTGTCTCTACAGTGGCACTAAATGCTGTTAATCCCCAATTCCCGTTGCAAATACATAACCTGAAGTACAGCCATTTTTAAAATAGCTGATGCACAACTCTGGGGTTTTATTATCAAGAATATATCTTCCATGAATTGTTTCTGAAATTTTCCTGATGGTGTCAACCCCTGCTTCTCCCTGGAGAACCCAGACCCTTTTAGCCAGACTCTACTTCATGGCACCTAGCTACCAGAATGAGAAGTATCCCTTGAATCAAAGTTCAACAAGAACAAATTATGCAAACTGGATACAATATATTTTTTTATACTGCTTTCTGTATTGCTATATCTTGTGGTGCCACTGACTGATCATAAACCACGACCTTCCTAAAAACAAAATTGTGCTTTTCCAGCAAGAAGTGTTCAGAAAGTGGTGCCTTCTATGTCATCAGCACTCCATGTGCTTTAATTCTTTCTTTTCAAATTCTCCTTCTCATCTTGTTCTTCAGTAGCATTTCCTTTTAATGCTTGCCCCTTGCTTCTAGTCACAGGTCAACCTTCCCTGTCCTGCTTAGTCTCACTTAGCTCCATGCTGCTGCTTTTCTACAAGTCACACTGTACTTTGTTACTCTGTCCTTCTCTCCCACCCTTTACATATTACATTTTAAAGAAGTCATTTCAGGTGATTTAGAAAGTCTTACTCCTCAGTAAGAACATCTTTCTCTTATGAATAGTCCAACTGAATCAGTAGATCTTCTCACAAAGCAAAGCTAAGAAAATTTCCCCCCCAAAATGTATCTCCTCTGCAATGTTAGCCTAAACTTTTTCCCAGGGATGGTTCCTAAATCTGTAAGTAATTCATTCTCATGATTAGCCAAGCAAATGAACTGCCCCACCCCAAAAAACCTCACAAATCCTGTAAAAACTATTTTTTCGATTTAGCAACAGGTTGAAACTTCATTAATTAAATAAAATCAAGTTTTTCCTGGAGAAGAAAAGTTACAAATAGTTGAAATTAAAATTAGTTACTTACACCATGGTTGTTTGGTTTTTTGCTTTTGTTTTGGTTTGGTTTGGGTTTTTTTGTTGGTTTGTGTTTTTTGTTTTATTGTTTGTTTTTTTTAAGATCCTCTTAGTTTTATTGAGATTGGGGTTTATCCAGATTACTTAAACTGTTAAGAAACTTTACAAGTTTTGAGCAATTCTGCCAGATCTGCAGACCTCATCTAAAAATCAAAAGAATAACAAGCTGGCAACTACAGCAATATAAACCATGAGAGCTTTTTACCCCTCACCGTCCCCATTTGTATTGTAATTGTCCTTAACTCATTACCAACATTTTCCATTTGCATATCTGTTAATGTTTCTAGGTTACTACTGGTAAAATATTTGACTTGAAGGTACATATAAAGCCTACTATATATTGGGTAAGTTTTGGGCAATATCTGCTTTTATTTGAAGCTAAAAACTAGTGCAGGGTTTTGGTTCAAATCTTAGTTTAAACTTTGATTATTGATACCTAATCTTTAGAGAGACCTGGAACCTTGAAGTCTTCAAATACAGCATTCCTTCAGTTCATAAAATTAAAACATTTTATAGTTTAAGGGAAACTCGCACAGATCTCCCAGCCTGCGTAATACAGTCAGTCTGTTTCTATTTCCTTGCAGGGCTATTTGAGGAGGAAGGCAATCAGAAGGCTTTCAAAAGACCAAAGGTTTCTGCTCAGTGTGTGTCACAATGGGAGCAGAAAGTAAAAGTGGAGCTACACTTTCTACTAAACTGATTTTACAGCCTGAGCCTCTGCGCAGAACACGCATCGTTTTGCATCACCCCTTGTCTTTACAGCCTGCGTATGGCCGTGGGCCACAGCTCCTCTGATTTTGACATTTGCCACTGAACTGAGTAGCAAAA
The DNA here is from genome assembly GCA_013397135.1 of Pachyramphus minor. NCBI lineage: Eukaryota > Metazoa > Chordata > Aves > Passeriformes > Tyrannidae > Pachyramphus > Pachyramphus minor. The sequence goes on from VYXB01001449.1 coordinate 842,817, forward strand.
TTTCCAAGCCACTGCCAGTACCTATTCAAATGTAGGGCTATTCCTGTCCAGAAAAACACACACTAACCTACCCTGGCCATTCACAAGCAAGCAGAGGTGACAATCACACTGAGTAACAGTCATTGAATAAATTAAGGAAAGCAGGTGCAAAGCACTCCAAGAGGGAATTGCACACATTTGAATGTAATTTGATCTCTAGAAATCCAGTTCAGACATATCTGCTTTGAACTCTGTATGACCTTTGTGGTCTTTATCCCTTAGGTAGGAAGGTTCAAGAAGAAATGGAGAGATCATACTTCCTTACTCCTGTCACTTCAGGAGCTACACATTATTCATTTTCTGGTGTTTCATCTTCAGTACCTCTAACTTCCACTGCAACTAAATGCTGGAAGATTTCAGCAAGTTTTACTGAACTTCATAAAGCTTAATATTTGAATATAGGTGAAAAACTTTCATACATCCAACTATGGGAGGCTATAAGAGCACTTTCCAGTAGCTGAGATTTGTAACGATACGTAACACTACCAATAATGTGGATAAAGAGGAGCAGCACCAGAGCGGCTTTCCCCACTGCCTTGTGCTGGCAGACATCCCCCCAGCACTGCAGCTCAGCTTGTGCTACAAGAAAAGCATAGGAAGGGAGCAGCAACAGGGCTGTGGGAGAGAGACAACAATTTAAGAAAGGGGAGAGAGTGGGAGGGTGATGGCAAAGACCCAAGGAATGGTGGGAGTGGGAATGGAAATGGAAATGAGGAAGAGAAGAAAGCAATAGCCAGGAGATCCACATAAAGCAGGTTGTGAATTACAGGGTTACGCATGGTAAGCCATCTGTCACTTCTCCTCAGGCAAGGATACTTGTTTGGTAGTGAGATGGATAACACTTGGCTGTGTTTCCATAGCAAGCATTCCCTTGCTTCAAGAGTAACCAAATTTTAGCTGGGACAATCCCCACTGCTTTTGAAGATGCATGGGAGGGCCATATACTTTGATCAAAGGCATCTACACCACCAAAATTCACAAAGAAGATGTCAAATCACATCACCAGACATCCAAACTGCCTGTCACAGTTCAGTCAGCACATTCGTTCTCCATCCCTGACAGTCACAGACTCATCACATGAATGGCCATGTGTCTGAAAAAGCACTATCTTTTGATTTGTTGGTTTACTTCCTTCTCCATCTGAGGGCACGACTTTGACAGAATGTCTATTCTTATAGTCAGATATCCTACAGTTTAGACATTTGCTGAACTTTATCCTCATTAATTTTTTCTTCTGATGGAGCCATCTTTCCTTTCTGGTATTGCTACAGCTTAGAAGACCCCTAGCCAAGGACAGAAACACCACTGGGACTGATCCCCTCCAAACACAAGTGAAAAGTGAATTCCTGCCTCAAAGAGTTGTTGTGTTGATGTAAATGTCTCCCCAGTTCCCTCTCAGCTTCTTCTCAAGTGTTATTTGCTCAATGCAAATGTTTGCATTTTCCTAAACTGTCAAATCTTTATGGAATATTTTCACTGTTTGCATCCTAGTGGATGTATCACAGTGAGTAATCCTGACAGAGATGCAGTAGGCAACTGAATTATGGCAAGGCCCTCAAAAGATGACTTCCTGGTGAGACCAGAGTTTCACCCTTGAGAGCTACCCCACACTTTAAGACAAAAATGCACCTCGGCCTTTCTCTTTTCTGGTATAATTGTTTTCCCAGACCTTGCTATCACCAAAATTTATCATGATTTCCCATAAAGGGCACTGATTTAAGGTATCTGCATGCCCAATCTGATTGCCACCTGTTTTCATGACCATATTTGCAGTGGCTTATTCTTCAACACTATGATTTGATCTTACCCTCAAAATATGCAATACTGCACTGAGGCAAGTACCTTGGAAAAAATCAATTACTACACATGCATGCACAAACTCAGTAGCTTTTCTTTTGATGATACACCACACTGCAGATTGAATATACAAGGGCTGATTGAGCTTTTAAGAACATAAAAGCACTTAGATGACTTCACTGTTTAACAGACACAGACTAATCTCTTCCTCTCTGACAGTCAGGCTTCAGAGTTCACTGTGTGTGCATACAGATACAAGATAATGAACAGATATTTATTCTACACAGAATTCAAAAGCAGAGTAGAAAATTCTCCCATTTCCACTGTGTGAAATTTCAGATATCTTGCTGCAGTAAGATAAATTGTTACCCTGTATAACACTGCGGCCATTCTATCTAGTATTCCTTCCCAAAAGTGAATTGTGTTTCTTTCATTTTAAGCCATTTACAGTCCTGCTAGTGAAACGTGCCCTTTTCAGTCCTCTCTTTCTTTAAAGATAACACAGCAGTGCAATGAAATGTTAGACCATTCACTGCACATACATGTCTATCTCTTTGTACAGAGAATGAAAGCTGCTTCTTACAATTTGTAACATTTCCACAAAGACTAATTTTTGTCTCTTAATCAAACAAGAGAATGGTTTTTATCATTTAATTTATTCTCAGTGCCTGAAATGAGCCAGCTGCATAATGGGAAGTTTGTTGACTTTCATCTAAATTCTTATCTTTATTAGATCACTAGTATTATTATAACAAATAAACAACTTAATAAACACATGTAATGTTTATCTAAATGTAGTTACTGAGAGTTATTGAACCAGATAATTTACGCTTAATTTTCTGAAAAAGATAAAACTATGCTATCTCCCTTGGTCACCAGGGAAATTAACTTCTCCACTATCAAATCTCTTGCAAGCCCACTCCCACTGAATGGACACTTGTACCTCCTTTGATTATCTCCTTTCTACAGATACCTAGAACAACCACACAATGACCTTTCTATTAATTTGCTTTTGGAATGTAAGAAAGTTAGAGCACAGCTTGCTTCTGCTCACTTTCAGTTGCCCTTTACACAGAAAAAGACCTTAAAATCCTATAACTATTTTAGGTTTTCTCAGAAGTTTGATTTCACCATTGCCAAGCATGGAGAAGTAAATAAGTCTCATTTTGTGCCAATGTAGGCAGGGTTAGGGATTCAGAGTTGACATCTCAGCAACTCTAACTACTCTACTCAGATAGATGAGTCCCATAAAGGTCCAAAAGAGATTATTTAGGGTCTTTAGATACTAGTGCATTAATCCTGGAACTTCTACCCTGGAAATGTTTCATATCTGTGGTACCTTAAAAATAGAAAGATACAGCACTGTCTGCCTAATCAAAGATATTTCTGAATTTACATTTCATATAAAAGAGGTTTATATCATTCCCAAATACAATTGATTTTTTTTTCCAGGAATAATTTTCATGCAAATTAGACTATTTGCCAACAAACATACTTTTACACCAGTCGGGAGTCATGAGATGAGAAGCAGCTACCACTAGAAGTGAAACAAAAACAAATCACATAGTGTGCATTTGATTTAAAAATTTGAACCTGATCTCTATCAGGATGTGACTAAACCTTATTCACTACTTATTGCTTCTTAATAATGCACTTACTGAATCATGCAATATAAAATCAAGGAACTCAGAAAGTGTACCTAGTTCATCAGAACAATATTTCAAATATTATGTGCATAAAACTCTCTGAGCTCACCAGCAAATCAGATGCTTCCACACTGAGGGTGATGTAAACTTAAGCATCTCATCTGAAGTGCACAGATTTGTTTTAAAAACAACATTAGTATTAATGACCTTTTAGATTAAAATTAAATTACAATTCTCTACTCAGATTTCTAGGTATTAACCATAGTTAAAACATTCTGATGACCCGCCTTAAAGTATTAACACTCAAACATATTTGAAAATATAAGAAAGGCTTTTCTTATGTTTCTGTCTTTCTATGTGTCATCTTTTGCCTTTGGATTTGTCCTGTTAACAAGTTTATGGAGTTAATGTTAAAATGGATGCATTTGTGTTGAGCCATGCATGTGCTGGCAGGGGAGGGCAGAATCAGCCTCTGCTAAAACAATCAACAATTAAATTAAAACAGCAGCAGCAAGAAGAGAATATTTGGCATCTACCTCACACAAGATATTACAAAACAATCTGTTCAATATCAGCAAGTGCGATGTCTCATTTATTTGAAGCTGGGGTCTCCAAATGCAATCCTTTGTCCATCTATGGCACATGCATACTGATGCAACAGGTTACTTGCACAGATTGCCACAGCAGATTTTTAATCTATAGTGAAGAATGAGAAGTTTGTGTTGATTGAAAAGTAATGAAACTTTCTGTCAAGATAAATTTTACACATTAAATCTGCTCCAGGTTTAGATCAATGCAGATAGTGCCAAATAAAACAAAATACTACGAGGGAAGATTCACAAAAATTGATTGTGGCCAAAATACGCCCCAACACTGTTAAGAGGTTTACTTCAGTAATGTCTGTGGTCATTGACTAGATCAATGAAAGTCATTCTTTCAACAGCATCCAATTATCAGTTTACTGTGGAGTGAGCTTTCTAATAAATCAGTATACTTTACATAAAATTAGACAAAGCTACAATGAAACTTAATAGCAAAGTATGAAAATATTTTGGTTCCAGAAAATAGGAGTTTCTATCATACCCAAGAAAAAGGCTGTTACTTTCTTTATTTAAGGCTAATCCATAGTTACTATCATTTTGAGGCAGTAACTTTCTGTTATCTATTTTATGGTTACCAGGATAATAGAGTTTGATTAAGCATTTAGGATAGGTGATCAAAATGCTTCTGTCATATTTACAGAAAAAAAAATTACATGCACAGTCAGTACCAAACAATATAAATTCAGACATGATTTCAGAAAGTCAAGTAAGAACCACTTTCCACAACACAGCAGTAAATGAGAGACACAGATAATCGTGAGCACCCCACAATCTGTAATGTTTTTATGTCACACTACTTCTGTATAGCACATGTTTTCTAACTTATTTCAGAACTGAAAAATCAAAAGAGAGAGATGAAGGACAGATAGCAGAAAGATCTCATGAAGATCATTTTAGAAGTCCCAGCTGGCTGTCACATAACAACACTAGGAGCAATCACACAGACACATCTATGGAAAGCATGCAACACTGACAGCCAAAGAGTCCATAATCCAGTCTCAGACGATCCAGATTCATCCTGATGAGCTGTGGTAGTGGAGGTCACCTATTTTGAAAAAATATACCAGTAATTGTACCCAATTCAATGCTGAATGAACATCTCAGTGGTGATTATAGGTAGACAGAGGCCAGGAATGAGATAGTTGCATCCATGTTCACAACCATCCCCAGAAGCCTGCGGAGAAGTTTATGGAGTACAAAAGGCCATCAATGCCTCCTAAGAAACAAAACCTACAGCACCTGAAGGAGAGCCTGACCACTGCCCTGCATGGGGCAGAGCACTCCAAAAACTTGCCCTGTTGCTGCATTGCAACATTCTCACCCATCTGAGTTCTGTTTGTAGCACCAGGGCTGTGTGTGGGCAGCTGAGCCACATACTCTGGGGGCATTTTGTGCCTCACAGCAGCCATGAGAAGAATGTGGAAAAAAGAGCTGGAAAATGGCAAACCCTAGAACCAGTTGTTATTTTGTCGAGTGACTGGAGTGAATGCCAATTATTTAAAAACCTAACTGATCAATTAATATTGATTCTTCGTTGCTTCCCATTGATTACCAGGCTCAATGTAAGAGACAAAAAAGAAATTATTCCCTTGTATCCTTGATCCTGAGGTATAGTTGTGGCAGCATAGCATACAGCAGTAGGCTATTTTTCTTAAAATCTACACAGAATACAAATTCCTATTGATGTCAGCATGAGAAAATATCAGATAACTTCATCCCGAATTATACTGTACTGAAAAACTCACAGCAAAGTGTATTTCATTATATTTCATTATATGTCGCATGTTGATGGTGTATTTGAACAGAAAAACTCCATGGTTGTAGGAAGTATAAATTGCTGGCAAGAAGTTATCAATCAATTCAGATACTGGAGTCAGTGAGTCACTTGTACCTAAGACTGGTATTTAAGGGGATACGATTTTTATTTTGTGGGTAAGTTGAACTTAGCCACAAAGAAGTGAAGATGCAAAGGGCAGTTGGGAATAGTGAACCTCCTTTTCAGTGGCAATAAACTCAGAAAGGTTCCCATCTCCTTTCAGCAGCAAATGTTCGTGCCTCTGTGCATCCTTGTGACAAAACTACTGCCTTAAAAAAAAAATATTTTAACACAGTGAGGCATAATTTCCAAGAAGATGAGAGGATGAAACTCTATAAAAGTTCACCAAAACCAGTTATTTATTAAAGACAATACAGTGAGGCCTGTTATGATGAATGAGAAGTAGTTACAGTTTTGTTTAAAGATGGAGATGAGTTTAAAGAGCAGATGAGTTTCTGGCCTGGGAAACTTCTCATGTAAGTTCAAACCTCCAAACTTGATCTTGCAGTTATGGAAAGGACACAATAAAGACTCTGAGTCTGTAATTTCCACCGTGCTGATAAACACACAACAGCCACCGGTGCTTTTAATCCCCTTATGGCCTCTAAGTCTACAAGTTGCCATTGGTGTATCTCATTTGCCAGGAAATTGCTCCTAGTTGCTGGTAGGAAAAACCTGGCAGGACTGTCAGATTCCATCTTGGCCAGTTGCACATGCCACAGCAGCTTTTAATGAAGTCTAAATCATATTGCTGGGCATACCTGCAAACACACAGACACACAATTCACCTGGGTGAACCTGAATTTAAAACCTATAAAACACCTAGGCTGAGCAAGGCCTAGTTATTCAATTCCAGAGGTTAGAAAGAAAATTAATATCTTGTGCTCTAGATCCAATATGTTGCCTTTGTGGTCATAAACATTTATGTAACATTCACACCACATGGTCTGTGTCTGCCTGCTGAGTTTGAGTATTTGTAGGACCCATCCCATAAAACAGTTAATATAAAAGTCTGTTCATAAGGGCGCCTTCCTCATCAGCCTCAGCAAGGAGGTGAGCAGTGCGTATGTACCTATGCTCAGACACGAAGCAAGCTGTGCCTGTACTGTGCCTCCCCCAGGATACATTGCAGTCCCTGGAAGGCTGCGCTTTTTTTCCTTCAGCTACAGCTTCGTGTCCTGGGGAAGGAAAAATGCACCCCCACCCTGACAGCCCAGCCAGTTAGGGGGTTAGAGATGAAAGTCACCCTTTTGAATCACTTGAATTCCCTTGAATCTGGGAAAATATCAGAAATATGAGCAAATAGCTCTGTATTTGCTTTGTCTTAGAATTAGGCTAATGATGACAGTACTTTCAAACAGTCAGGACACTTATTTTAAATGTGGAAACATAAGCTTGCCTGATTATTTTGGAAAATCATCTAAAAAAATCTCTAGTCTCATAACTGAAATAACAAAATAGAGATACGGGTACCCTCTCTCATGAAACTTTTTTTTCACATTTTAGTCCTAAAACCTTCCTTCACTTTCAGCTTAAAATGGTTACTTACTCATATTTTCAAGTTATAGTTCTCATCTTCATATAAATTTTCCTCACAGATTCTCTTTCTCCATTTAAAAAAATAATAATTCTTAAAATGCAGTACCCTTCTCTCAATTTTGAAGCACAGCTCTCAGATATTCTCAAAACCATACTGTTCCACTGCCTCTCTATACAAGATCCATTTATATACAAATAATTAGATTCCAACAGTAAACCATCTTTTACCTTGCCTATTAAAAGTAAATTTATAACAGACTGATTAAATCTCCCTTGCAAGCTGCATACAAGCAAACTCAATTGAAATTGATTTAAGTTAGTTTAAAACCAGCATCAAGATTAAAAATAATACCAAAACAAAACCCAAAAAACCCAAGGAGCTAGAACATAGTTATTTCTGTTGCATTCTTGTAGCTTGCTATGAGAAGTGAATTCACAAAAGTTAGGAATGTATATGCAACAACTTCTTGTTATTCATCATGTTGCCATGCACATAGCTTTATACACTGGAGCAATTTTTATCCAAGCATCCTAAGATACTTACAAAGTTAAATTAAAAATTACAGTAGTAACATGGACCAGAGACCAGAGATTTTGTGGGATGTGGGTTCTTACATATACATCTCAAGATGGGAAAATGCCAATGATAAATAATGATTAGTGTTATGAAGTAATTTAGTAAAAAATAATTAGTGACAGATCTTTGTAATGACCTAGTCAGGACATAGCTAGCTAATATATTGTTTCTAGTATCAATGCCCTGCATAATCCACCACTTCTGCAGTTACTTCCAGAGATGACTAGTGACTCATATTCACTGAATCACCTACTCTGTAATGTATTGAATGGGTTACTTTGCAAATCCTGATATGATATCACTTGCTGAAACTCTTCCTATAGTCAGAAGTAGAGCCTAAGAAGATGTGTAGGAACAGAACAGACACAAGTTTTCGAGAACTGGATCATACTTGTAATTTTAAAAGTTATCAATTACTTTAAAAAGTCACTTTGAAATATTTTGATAGGGAGGGAAAAGGTAGATGTGTATATCCAGAGACAGAAGAAAAGCAGCTTTCAAGATACATGTGAATTGGATATGCTGCAGCTGAAAGGGCTGTGTATGTCCCTTTGGCTTGGAGCATTACACAGTTACATGCTGAAAATTCTCACCAGTGTTTAAACACTAAGGAGAAGAAATAGATTCATCTGCTTGAAATCAAATGTTTGCAAACCACATAAGAAACATTAGCCCTGTAATTGGTCATAAGCTGTATCCCACATGGATTCTCTGTTGTTTGATAATATGAATTCGTGCTAAAGCCATTTTCTGCGTGGGAATTCTAGTATGTATGCTTTTCCACTACACAAACACTTATTTTCATAAATTTCACTGGAAATTCATATGATTGAGCCATCTCTTCCTTTACTATATCCATTTCAAATTGAATTAAAACTTGGGTGAAAGAAGTCTCTGGGTATCCTGGTAGAAGTATCGCACTGGCCTCATTACCTTAAGAAAGACAGCTAAAAATACATGTAGACATCTTTTCACGCATGTTACTGACCAAGTAGCACCAAAGTCTAAAATAGGTGGCATATCTGGATATAATGCAATAGGATGTTAGGATCAGCTTTTGTGTTTTTTACTATTTCTATATGGGTACAGGACATGGCAGAACTGTATGATATGTCAATGTTCCGCTCCAGCACATGAGCAGTGATTCAATAAAATAACACCAGACATTTGATAACACCTCTGGGCCTTGAATTCAGTTCCTTACAAGGAATTAAAAAATTCCATGAACAGTTTCTCGTACCTCATGTTGATACTTACCAAACATGAGATAATGAAGCATCAGGGAAATGTTACTGATCTTACCTAGAAATAAACTTGTTATTAAAATTTTTATAGTAGCAAGGGAGCTGTACCAAGTGAGCTAAACTATCAGTTGGCTTGCAAATATGTTTCATGTTTGTGTTCCTAAGGCTGCTTCTACTGCAGAATTAACTTTTATCATCAACTAAGTCATTACCTTGCTTAGCATTTACAACACTTCAGTACTCCATGTAGTTTGGAAATTATTGCCAAAACTTAATGGTCATCAGTTTCCATCCTTCCCTCTTGCATTGCTACAAAAAAAAAAAAATTCTAGTAAAGATAACAGCTGAAAATCCTTTGTATCAATACAGTGAGAACATCTTGATAAAGTGAAATATGCTTGTGCCATCAGCTGAGAACAGTGAATTGGTAGAGGCATTACTGGGAAGAAGAAAATCAGATTAAATAATTAGTGTCAATTAGCCCAAGCAAATAATTCTATAAACAATTGGTCTCTAGTGCCCTGTTTAATTATGTGAGACTTTCATCGCTTCTTATCAAGTCTACTTTGATTTATGTTAGACTCTTGAGCATCCCAGAAGTATAATTAATTACTTTCTTGTAAATAAACCTTTGGTAATTAATGGTAACATAAGAAAATACAGTATCTTTTTATTAAAAGTGTTCCACTATGGAACTATGAATACTTGAAAACTATTTTAGATTTCAGGCTAAAAGGTATTTCCACTGCAGCAGGAGGCATGATAGTTACAACTAAAGGCATTAAAAAACCATTCTGTGTTACTATAACCAGTGTACACCTTCGAAATCTGGTTTTAGACTGCAACATCTATTTTACTTACATTTAATTCTCAATCCCTATATTAAAAGAAATTAGTTAATTATTTTCAGATGCAGAGAGCAAATCTAATTTCTGCAAAAGAAATATATAGATAAGATAAAATTCTCAGTAAAGGAGAATGCTTTGAAAGTTTTAGCATGGTCAGTCCTTCTTAGATACAAGAATCTCAGCTAATCCCAGAACTATGTGAAAACAAGTTAATAGGAAGAGAATGGAAAATCACTCCAATTGCTCAAAGAAAACATATTACATAACCTGAACTGTGCTACCTGAATTTGTAGGTGCTTCTCCTGTAAATCACTTAATCCTATGATTCCTCTATTAGACAGCTTTGTTACACTTGGAAAAATAAATGCGGTGTCCTTTGCTTTGAGTAGATTCCCAGAGATAATGCCAGCAAATGGCACAGCAAATAAATCGGCAATGAAAATCATCAGCTAATGTGTATAGTAGATATTTTCTAAACTTATTGTGAATAAGATGAATTTCATAAATGCTCACAGCTGGTCCATGCTGTACTTTAAACTACTGATAGTACTCATAGCACCAGTGAAGAGCTATGTTACAGGTCTTTTTTGGAGAGGTACTACACAGTCTCACCATCACTATACCTTAGCAGTTCTATCACTGTTGGAGGCTTTTGAGTACAACAAAGAGTACTAAAACCTCAGTCTTTAGAGACTTGGGAATACCCATGAAACCCACAGTCCTGGTCACTGATTACCCAGATGCTGTAGCTGCCATCCCTCTTTGTGTTCTGATTTCTCTCCCACAGAGACTGGAGAAGATGGGCCTAAGGACAAATATATAGGAAAGAAACAAGGGGAAAGGGACAGAACATTCTACAACATTTTCACTCCAACATGGTTTTGGACATGGCATGCATCCAGATACACAGTTTTCAGGACATTCCTGAAATTTCAGTTACAGTATAGTGGCCATTTCATCTTCTTTTACCAGCTGCCAAAATTGATCTTGACTCCATCATTTCTACAGATCTTCTCTAAGTAGTATTAGGATCCTACCATATTAGCCTTCACTTCTCCAGATTAAAGATCAGCTTCCTTAGCCTCTCCTTGAAAGGCTAGTGGTCTAGGTCCCTGACCTTCATAACGCTCTGTTGACTCCTTTCCACTTTCGACACATCCTTTTAGAACTACAGAATCCAAGGATACAAATATTCCCAGTACAGCCTCATCAGTAAAGAGCGTAATGGGATAATCACTTCCCTCAATTTAATGACCTCAGTCCTTGCAATATGTCTCTGTAGCAGATTCATTTCATTTGCAATGAGAGCACACTGTTGGCTCATACTCAGCCACTGTGATTCTCAGGACTTTTTCGGCCAGGCTGATTCTCCTAACCTATACTGATACATGAGCTTACTCAGGACTCTACACTTCTTGCTGAACTTCAC
>VYXB01001450.1:0-38344 GCA_013397135.1 Pachyramphus minor
GTTGGGTTTGGGATTTTTTTTGTGAATACATAATTTCAGCGGACACTGATCTCTTCGGTGAGCAGTAACAAGACCTGAATGGCCTGAAGTTATGTTTGGGGAGGTTTAGGTGGGATCTTGGAAAAAGTTCTTCCCCCAGAGTGTGGTTGGGCACTGGAACAGGCTCCCCAGATAAGTGGTCACAGCACCAAGCCTGACAGAATTCAAGAAGCATTTGGACAATACTCTTGGGCACATGGTGTGACTCTTGGGAATGGTCCTGTGCACGGCCAAGAGTTGGAATCAAAGATCCTTGTGGGTCCCTTCAAACTAAGCTTATTCTCTGATTCTGTGAACAGGGTTTTTTTTTTTTATTGTTAAAGTTCTTTTAAATGGCTAAGTGCATAAACATACCTGGGTACCTTGGTACTGAGCTAAACTTTTAGGTGTTTTTTCACCAAAACTGAATGGAATCTGTAACTTTAAGACAGAAGCCTGACACTTCCTCCACTGGGAGGCTTCCTTGTAAATGTACATCAAGTAGCACCGAAAAAGGAGTCAGTCACCTTAGATAGCCAGTGTGTGACTCAGAAAGCAAGAAGCTCTCTGAAGAGAAAGATGTCTCACAAGCCCTCTCCTCATTTATCCACACTTATTCTTTCAATATCTGAAAAGTCCAAACAGTAGCATTTTATATTTGGTACACTCACTGAAACTTTACATTTACTACAAATATTTTTTCAGTGTGAGCCACTGAAACATTGGAATAAGATTGGGTAAATGTTTGCTTTAAACTTATTCAAAACTTTAAAAGTGTAATCTATGATTGAAGCCCTGCACCCATTACTTTTGGGGTTTTTATTAAAATTATGGGATGGAACTTGCTATGAGTTCTGATCCCCTATTTAAGCAGAAAAAAAATATTAAAAAGGAATTGTCAGATTTTGAAGAAGAAGAGGCTTCGTAGAAATAGTTAATAAGTTTATAGTTAATAGTTTCTGTTGGAATATAACGCAGTGAGATAATTGCCAGTAACAAGGCTGCTTTAAAATAGGCTGAAAGTAAATTAAGATAAACATTCAGATTTGTTTATACATGCATCTTCTTAACTTTCTGTCAAGTAAGTTCACGAAGCTTACATTTGCAATTGCTCCATAATGTTAACCTGATCCCTATGTTACATTACACACAACATGCTGGAGTAAGTTCCAGTAATCATGTTATATCTTCTTCAACAATAAGATACTTGAACAAAACAGACTAATAAGATCTCAGGGCAGGCCACTATTTTGTCCTTACCAGTGCTTATTACAAATCACAAATTTAATGTAGAGCAACAGTCTGTTATTTCTATGTAATTCATGCTCTGCACTATTGATTATAAACTGCCCATATTGTTTAGAAAGAACTGTGCAAGCTGGGGACATCCACGTCCGGCTCTGTAAGCTGGCAGGAAAATCTAACAAGCCTGCCAATTCTTCTGAACCCGCAGAGCTCCCAGGCAACTGGGGAGGATTTTCTGAATATGGTTGTTAAGCTTTTATGTGCTGTGTGTTTTTCTTTTATAATAGTTTGAAGACTTCATTTCTAGCCAGTTTCTGTAAGAAAAACATCTCCCCCGTCACTATAAAATAGTCATCTCTGAGAAACATTACTGAAGTGAAACCTTGTAATAACTATATTCAGGCAGTTTTGTGCATCTCCACTTTAGGTCCTTAGTCTGTCATATTATGACTATGGGGGGGGTCATCAAAAGTCAGGAAAATATATATTTAGGGCCCAAATCACGACCCTGCCTCTTCAGGCGTGAAACCAACCCTTTTCAAAGTGTTCTGTCCATTCTGTGTAGAGGGAAGCTGGATGAGTTTCCTGAGAAACATTAGGCAGTCCTGCTTGTGAGCTTGTGGATAAAATGAGTAAAACAAAGTACAGGATAGGGAAGCCAATTATGTGTGGCTAAGTTTAGACATTGAACCTATATGGAGCCTTGTTGCTACTTGAAGAGATAAACTCTCTCTCTGTGAATCCATTCAGCATGCCACCCCACTGACTGTGCTACAGGCTGGACAATAGACTGTCCCTAATTTCCTAACTTGATTTCCCTAGCTTGCATCCCTAGTAGCACCTTTCCACTCATGTCAGATGTCTGATCATGAACTCAGCCAGTAAACTGTTTCATGCTAAAATGAGGTCACAGAACAGAATGAGAAAGACAAACAGCCATCTGCACCCATGAGTGGTGCTCCAGATAGGAGTATTATGAGCATAACAGCCATTAATTGATTGGAACAAACTTTGGAAATAAGCATGCTGTAACCCTCTACTAATAGTGATGCTCTGAGGCTTGTTGTCTTTCATCTCTATCTTTCACTGAAATACAGTCTCATAAAAAAACACCCTGCAAATATTATTCAGTGTTAGCAAGCTTTAAGTGGTATTTGCATCTCTGCATTGTACTGCAACCCACTTTTTTATTTCAAATGTATTGAAGAAAATGTAATAACAAGGGACAAGAAGTTAAACCCTATTTTCCTCTGACTATTATGACTTTTCATAATGTTCAAACAAAGTCGCCAAAAACCCAAATCATTTGTAAATAACAAAAATTGCAAGATCGATTTGTGTTAAAACTTCTGGGCTTTTTATTTGTTTGTTTGTTTGTTTGTCTTTTCTGAGGTAAGAAAATCAGCTTGTTAGCAATAATGGTTCTGGTGGGTGACAGTCTTCACAATTTTGCTGATGGCCTGGTAATAGGAGCAGCATTCTCATCCTCAACAGAAACAGGTGTGACAACGACTGTTGCTATTTTATGCCATGAAATTCCTCATGAAATGGGTAAGAAGTATATATATATGTATTTTTCCTGATTGGCTTTGTATTTCCAGGTTTCCCAAAGAGTTCTTTCCTGTGTGATATTTGTGGGAATTCTTCTTGCTTATAACATCATGAACTATAACATTAATGTGCGAGACTCCTACTTTCTTTCCCCTTCCCAAAACCCAGGGGAGGCTTCTGCACTCATGGTTGGATGCCATCCCACCTCACTTTCTCAAATGTGAAGAACATCACACCAAGGGTGACCTGTTATTCTTACGTGTACAGAGACAAAAAATTGTAACATGGCAAGAGCCATGTGTGCATAATGGACATGCCTGACGCAGTGGGCTATCCAAGGCTTTCAATATGCAGCAGTTTCAATATTCCCCATGTTAGCCTTTTTCCTGCTGCTAATCAAGAATAATAAGGTAATAGAAGAAAGTATATGACCTATTTTACCAGTGGACAGGACAGGAGTATTGTGTTATTAAATATTGTTCTCAATTAACTTCTTGTGGTAAAACTTCCAGCATGGCTGAAGCTGTTCCTCACACTGGGTTTATGAACATGTATAAACTGGAAAGTTTGAGATGAGAACTGCAGATTCTCATTTCCATCCTTAAATGACTGAAGATTTCATGTGCTATGTAGAAAACTTCCCCAAACAAAAAGATGGGATGGGGGATTGCTGTAAAACTGGTAACTCTTGTTTGCATAGCAAAGAAAATACTTAACAAAGTTACCTCCAAAGACAGACCTTCTCAATTCTGGGGCAGTAGTGCTCCAGTGTCAAAGTAGCATTTTTACAATCACAGAGTAAAATTTTTAAAATCTTATACTGTGGGCCTGTTATGAAATCTTTTATTTCAGAAGAAAAATCTGTGATGGGATTTTGATGTATGACTCACTACAGTTGACTAGGTCTAAAATCAGAGAAATTAAACTCAAACTGGAATCAGGCTGGCATAGGTTACTCTGACTTGCAGCACCTGTAAAACATTCAAAGACCATGCTGTAAATATATCCACATGTTTTGAACTGGCAAGTTCCCAGTGGAGAAAGATTTAGAAACTCTGGGAAAACATGTGACTTCACTTTTGCTTGTATCCAAGTTGGAAATGTCATGGAACATCGAGAACTAGCAGAAAGCTGCTCCTGTATACTGTATGCTATCTTTAGGAACAGCTAAACAAATATAAGCAAATATTACTTTTTTGTTGGTTTGAGGTTTTGGGTATTTTTTTCATACAGGATGAGTTTATAACTAATTCTACAGAAATCTAAAGGCAGCCCTACACCATTCACTATCTTTCTTGCATGTCTTAATTATTTTCCTTCATGTTTTATTACCAAGAGTCTTCCAAATACATTTTTCAGCTAAATAATAAATTTTCTGTCTTTTTCTCTATGCAGGAGATTTTGCTGTGCTGCTAAGTACAGGGCTCCCCACGAAGATTGCAATTCTGATGAATTTTATAAGTGCACTAACAGCATTCTTAGGACTTTATATTGGCCTTTCTCTATCAACTGACCCGTCCATTCAAAACTGGATTTTTACTATTACAGCTGGAATGTTCTTGTATTTATCTTTAGCAGAAATGGTGAGAACTTCAGTCTATGGGTATATTTTCCTTTCAGCATATCCACACATCATAGATAAATGTCAGACAAATGCAGATGGATGACCTTTGGACAGAAAAAGAGTTCATAGGTTTGTTGGGAAGAGCAAGTTGTCTGCCCTGTGTGTGTACAGTACTTGGAACAATAATCTGGTTTTGATTCATGTCATTCTCATGCTAGGTGTCATTAGTAGTGAAAAGGTGAAATAAAGGCGATTAAGAGGCTAATATATGAGAAAGGCATAAAGGACTTTTAAAGGGGGAAAGATAAACAATATATTTTAGTTACTTAGTAAAACTTAATTTGACCCTGCAGGATTATTTAAAATCTTGAAGAAGTTGGTTACTTTTTTGTGCCCTTTTTAAAATATATTTTTCATCCATTGTTTCAACATGAATTTGCTGTTTCTGAACTAAAATGGAAAGATGCTTATCCTATACTCTTCCTTTCTGTCATAGAGAGGTTTGGATGAGCTCTTAAGTAGTTCATAAGCCATCACATTGCTTCGTCTTTTTCATATTTGCCCAACATTTTTCATAGTCCCAGTTCAATAGAAATGATCTGACTATAGAAAAGTAGTATGAAGATATGCAATAGGAGAACGGTCTAAAGACTATACAAAGATGTGGAAGCATCCTAGATGTCTCAGGCCACATCATTTGTTGAAGAGATAGCTAACTGTTACAGTTGTAGCAATGAAGAATTTAATTGCCTTCCCAGCTTTGTCACATGATCTTTCGTCATCATGTGTTGATGTAAACTTGCTTACAAGCTCCTGAACAGAGATGGAACATTTTGAGCAATTAGATGAAGAGGGAGAAAAAAAAAGTCTCTTCATAAATTATTACTGTGTTTTCCCCAATCTTGGCTGTCTCTCAGTTGTGTTCACTACCACCCCCCACCTTATGCCTGAGATATTAGTTATCAGGTTCAAGCATAATACTTTAAACATGATATTCCATCCCAGTATTATAACCTATTTAAAATCCTACTTATAATAATTGACCATAGACCTTAGTAGTATTTATTCTATTTTTGCTATTGTAACTAAAGTGAACATAAAGTGCTCCTAAGAGGTTAAGACAGAACTGCCTCAGGATTGTAGATGTGTCAACAGTCCTGACTGAGGTGGTAAATAACAGACAAGAACACTGTGTACCAAGCTGCAGCTTGTTCTGACACTGAGAAATTTGGAAATGAGGCTGCCTACCTACTGAGTAGGCATGGTTTTACTAATAGGGCTAAGAATGATATAGACATATTTTGCAATCAGTTTAGGATCAGCATTCGTCAGGGATCCATGAGCTTCTAGAACAATACCATGTTTTTCCCTGAGTCTTCAAAGCACTGTGCCAGATGTAAATCCCAAGAGATAATACAGTTCCAGGCAGAGAAAGGGATATGTTTTCCCTTGTTCTCAGCTTGTCACTGTAATCTTGGTCTTGATGTGAAGAGGAGAAAAAAGGGAGAGAGAAGGGAGGATCTTGTTTCTCTCAATACCTTTTATTAATAGGCTCGGTATATTCTCTGTATATTCTCTTTGGTTTGCTCCCCTATGTTTCTCAGAAGTGTCAAATATCCCAGGGATTATTTTATTAAAAAAAATTATTCAAGTAGTACTGAGGGAATCTATAGATCTGAAAATTTTTGTATGTTTCAGCTGTCTGCTATTCTCTGCTGCATTTTCATCTACAAACAGCAATCATCAGTGTTCCTACCAATGGTGTACAAACACTTAACAGAATACAAAGCTTGACTGTAATTTTCAGTATTTATTTTACGGGCTTTCACATATTCATGTGCTTGTCAGAGCAGCAGTTCAGTAAAACTGAACAACCTCACTGGTTTCTGCTTTGAGGAACATTGAGGGGTATGAGTGGAGGTTTATTGACAGAACAACACTGTGAGACTGCCGCCACAGTCAAGGTAGCACAAAACTACTTCTGTGGGTGATTAAAGGCTTTTCGTTTTGACAAATGACATTCTAGCTCCATTAGCAAGCAGGGTAGACTGATCACTTTAGAAATGGAAAAAAGGACAAAAGATAAAATTATTTATATCCTTCATCATTTTTCACCAAGAAATTATGCAAAACTGATCTTTGCTCTGACTAAGCTTACAAATATTTTTGATTTTGAAAATAAAGGACTAGTGTTTAAAGTTATTTACTGGGCTGTTGCAGTGCAACAGTCATGCCATATATGCCCCAGCTTGGTGGAACTCCTTTTTAGCCAGTACATGGCTGAGAGCCCCTCATGCCTCCTTTCAGCATGCTGCTTCTTATTTTTTCTTATCTTTTGGTGGTCATAATAACATGAGCTGGAGTGAGAATATAGTTCCTTGATGTGGTGCTATGTTCCCTCAATTTTGGAAGTGGTTTGCCTCTGCTGGTTGAATAGGCTTATGCTTCCTAACCAAGATTCACTCTTCTGTACCACACACTTTGTCATTCAGAGAAGGTTGGGGAACCATGGCTGATATTGTGACAGCAATCAGCTTTTGTTTTTACAGATAAGCAGGGATGTCACACTAGGTATGGTTCTAGAAATGGTCTGTGTGTTGATAACAAACACATAGGTTAGATGGAGGGAGCAGACACCAACATTGGACATGGGAAGGGCGCTACCTGATGAGAACCCTTTTTGAAAACTCTCTTAGAAACCTACTGTGTGTGTGCATAATTCAAAAATTGTCACTGAGAGCAATAAGAGAAAATACTAGATTTTGCAGTGCAAGGAGAAAAAGTTTCCAGTTTGGAGGACTTGTTAACTCAGGCACTTGGGAAAAAGACAAAATAGACTGATTATAAGAATAAATAGGAAAGCCCAAATGTCCAGACTGGAACTCTGGGTTCAGGCTTAGGTCTTAATTAACAGTTTTTGCTTAAATACACAACAAAACCCATGTGCTCTGGGCATTTACAAACTGTCGGTTCAGATTTTGATTTACATTAGAACTTTGAGGTGTTTGCACTTGCTTTGGTTTAAAAGTTTCTGATGATCTTTAAAATACAGATCAAGTATAACTACATGAGTTTCTGTACCATAATTTAAACCACTGCCTAGTTGTAATGAAGATCCAGGGCATTTGGGTTTGCCTGTTATTTTCAGGCAAAACTTTAAAAGGGTGGCTGATTTCTTTTGGGCCCACGACAACTTCCAGAGAAAGCAGGGTGCAGAAAGAGCAGCCCCAGAGACCCCCCCTCTGACAGAGGGAATGACAAGCACAGCAAACACTCCTTAGCCTCCTTGGTCAGCACCACTCCAGTGTCTCCCAGCGGCTGCTGCTGTTACAGCTACTGTGAAGAGGTTCCAAAGAGCAGAGGAACTCAGTAGCTTTATTCAAGTGCAGGCTGTGAGTGGAGCAGAAAAAAAATCCCAACCAAAACCAGAGGTCAACACCAGGCCGTTGCTTTATATTTATTTCCTGAGTTGATGTGAAAGTATTAACAGTCATTAGTATTTCCCCTGGTGTCTATAAGACATAAAGCAAAAATATTAAGAGAATTTGAGCCTGAGACATTGTTTTCACAGGCCCTGTTTAGACATACATTTAGTTTAAAGCTTTGATAAAAGAGACCATGTAGAGTGGAAGGTTAATGTAAGTAGTTTTTAATATGGTTATAAACAGGTGCCGCTCCTTTACTTGATTTAAAACTCGCATAGAAAAATATTAATCACAATTTTTTCAAGCATATTTTAAAAATCCTGTTTTCCTCCTGTACATTTAATAAAGCCCAAATAAATAGGAATTTGCCAGTTATTTCAGAAAGAGCATGATTGACCCTATATTTAGAACTGAAACAAAAAATACTCCAACTAATTTATTCCCACAAAAGACAATCACTAATTTTACTAAATAGGCATTTCCTTGCAGACAGCTATATGAAATTGCTACAAACCATTGAGAAGTTAACAAATTTTGGAATCTAGTTTATAATTCTTGTCAGTGCTAACAAAAGAACCAAAATGTGTAGAATTTGATTAATTCCAATATTTCACTGTTACAATGTACAGAAAATGCTTCACATTAATAACTACATTCAGAAGCTCAGCATTTTGAAAAGTCTTTAGTTTTTTTAAATGAAGTTTGCCTTGTTTTCCCATAACTTTTTTTTCCCACAGATGAATGTATCTGGCTCTCATTCTGGTGTCTTATTCTTTTTTTAGCTTCCTGAAATGACTCATATTCAGACGCGGCGACCCTGGTTGATGTTTCTCCTACAGAACCTTGGATTACTATTAGGCTGGCTTTGCCTATTACTTTTGGCTATTTATGAACAGAAAATTAAAATATAAGTTTTCTGTTGGAAATCTTGAAGTACCACTTATGACAGTGGATAGTATTATTCACAATTTTGTCATGTCTGCTATAGTGATATATAAATTAAGTTACTGAGATTTTATATCTGAACAGTAGATAATTATTTTACTTTATTAACTTATTGTTCAGATTTTGTAATTATTTTTTTTGTAAACATGAATGTTTAGAATTATGTTTTATTTGTTTCTGAGTTTACCAGATCCCATGCTCAAACTCACAGGAGCTTTTGATTAGTTTTTATTGAGACTGTTCTAGTTGAATGCTCTAAGTGACCTCTGCCAGTCTGATTTGAAGAAAAGAATAAAACACTTTTATATACAATAATTAAAGTGGACTAACCATAGTTGAATAATTTGAATAAGAAATGGGTTTTTGCTTCTTAGTACAAAAAATTAAATTAAAAAAATTTAAATCTAGATGGCATCTAGATTAGCAAATGCTAAATGACATCTGCCAATCTCATAATGTCTCACTATTTATTTTGTCAACATAAAGATCATCAGAAGTCATATCTTACTGGTCCACTGTGGCAGGGAAAAAAATGACAAGTATAAATGTTGAAGTTTATAATCTAGAAATCTTTTCAAAATGCAATACGGTTTCTCATACATGTGATGGAATCTATGACAGTCAAGCACTGGACTAACTACCTTTTGCATTATCTCACCCCTGGCGGTTGCTCATAGCAAATGCTTATGAAGGATTATAAGAAATATGTTTAATTGGTTTTCACTGACATCCCTTCCAAGCTCCTCAAATGAAGGAATTCCTTGAGACAAATGTTGCTTCTGAGACATCACATTTAATAAACACCAAGAGTGCCTTTCTGTCAGCAATTAGCTTATTCATACATATGCAATGCACATTCTGGAAAGAGCTTTTTCAATTGTCTAAGGTGCATGTGGCCTCACTGCAACTCCTCCCATCCTGAGTGATTTTTGTGTAATTAGTCCTCTTGATTTCAAGGGAGTTCTGCATAAATTGAGATGATTCACTTAATTTAGTATTGTAGAATCAAGTCTGAAACAAATATACAAATTGTGCCCTGATTCTGAGGTGCTGAGAAACTGCTAGGATGTACTGAGCAGCACTCAGCTGTGTAATTTCAGGTATTTACATGCTATTAAATTCTGACGTAAGGACTTCTCCCCTACCTAGTTTATACTTTTGTATGTTGGGTTCTTTCTTTCTCCTTTGATGAGCTGTGGAAATAGAGAGTGCAAGTTACAGAAAAAACATATATTCTTTATGCAGCAACTGGAAATTTTCCTTGTCTTAACTCAAGCTTGAAATATGTCTACATCATGACACAAAATTACTTTCTCGCAATGTGTCCTGTGTTTATTTGACATCTCCTATTGAAGGTACGATTATTCTCATATTATAGACGGGAACAGTTTACACTCCTAGAGTAAACTGGCAGACCTGTCAGTTCTCAAAATCATCAAACTAACTTATCAAAAAAATATAAAGTGAAAACACAGCACCAAGCCTGTCTGAGTTCAGGAAGTGTTTGGACAATGATCTCAGGCACGTGGTGTGATTCTTGGGGTGTCCTGCACAGAACCAGGAGCTGGATTTGATGATCCTGATGGGTCCCTTCCAACTTGGCATATTCTATGATTTGATAATAGCCCAGATTCATGGGCTTGTGATCCTAGTAACCCGCTGATTAACCATTAGGAAAAAAACACTTAAAGATCAACTTAAAGGTAGATATGTCCTCATTTTCAGCGCTTGTTAGTTATGAGAATCTGTAGCAAATGCTCCAATGCACATCTAAATGTGCATGTAAACATTCATATGCCTTCAGAAACCTTGTCCTAAGCAATTTATCCACAGTAGCATAGGAAGTCTCTATCTGACTAGGGGAAAGAACTGAGCTATTTTTAAGCTCCCAAGTAAGACCCTAGCTTTTTTTTTTTTTTTTTAATTTAGGTGTGTAAATATTTTTACTCCTTTTTCTGTTGATGTAACTTTGAAAGGTGAGCTGAGAAGCCATGACCGATGCTTATCTTTTCAAAATTTACATTTTTTCAGGTAATTTGGCTTTCTTTTAGAAAGAAAAAATTTTTAAAAAGTGGTTTCCCAGTATTTCATCTGTTTATATTGGCACTGAGTCACTCCATGACTTTCAGCTGTGACAGTCAATTCAAGCAATAGCAGGACATTACTGGACGTAAGCACAATCTATTCTTCTATCAGATGGTGTGAATGAATATTGGAAACATTTGTTATTTCAAAGAGAAGAGCTACCATAGTTTGAATATTTATGTAGGCCTAATGTTCGCTAGCATAGAAAACAAGATTACCAATATGAGCATGTTTTGATAATATTATTATATTCTGAAATATTTTTCTACTATTTATTAATGTATCTGAAAGAGGAAAAGTAATTTCTGGCAATGTGTACTTTGAAGTTGCGTATCAGCATAGGTTCACATCCTGGCATGATCTGTAAACATATTGTATCCACATCTGTTCAGAAAATGCCATTTTGTCTATATATATTTTTCAGGTAGCTTGATCACATTAACATCCAAATATATTTATACAACTTCCACCACAGGCACAGATATGTTGTTTACAATGCCAGTCCATATTTTAGTCCTTATTTCTGCAACAGAGCTCTTATGCTTCTGTGGTGTTTGTCAGTGACTGAGCAGTTCAGTCATCATTTTGCCCTGGTGTCAAATCCAAACACCTGAAGTCTCATTAGTTTATGGAAGTTGGAATTCCTGTGGCACTTGTGAGAGAAGTTATCTCACTACTTACAGTTAGTATCTCTACTGTAAATCTCCTTATATTAGTGTCTTTAAAAAGATACTGAAGATAAAAAAAGGCTAGAATGTATATTAGGATCAGTATGTCATACAGAGGGCTGGAAACTCTTCCTATATATCACTAAAATAGAAAAATAAATAAATTTAAGACCAAAGAGATCCACCTGCAGAATTCATCTTTTCAGTCAATGTCCTTTAAAAATTCCAGGAAAAATAATAGAATATGTTTCTGTGTCCTTACAAAAGGGAAGATTTTGCACAAGTATTCCCATGATGCATTGTCTTTTAGTTTAAGTTCTGTAGAGTTTGTTCATACAAATTTGAAACAGAACTGTTTTAAAGCCAGTTAAATGTCTTTCTGTTCCTTCAAACCTAACTGACAATGAGCATAATATGCCAGTGTTTTCACTGAGTCAAATCCTGAGTAAGGACTGCAGAACTTCATCACTTGCAGACCTTAAATCATGACTAGATATCTCTCTAAGAGGTATGCAATTACTCAAACAGATGTTATGTGCTTGATGGAGAGATTACTTGGTGTGGTTTTACAGCCTGTCAGGCAGTTCTGACTAGATAATCATAATGTTCCTTTGAAACCCTAAAATACATGAATCTGTAGATACAAGAATTTTTCTGGAAGAAGCTGGTTAGCATGTTTCCCTTTCATCTATTCTTAGTTTTCAGGCACTCTCAAGATGAAAAATATAGAAAATATCTTGCTTTCCTACACAGAAAATTAGAGAGAAAAGGAAAGATTGAAAAAAAATTCATTTGCCATGGTATTTTTTCCTGAAAGTGGCAGAGGGCCTCATAAAAACTATTTCGAATTCCAAACTACCATCACTCCTAAGCATGAGACCTGACCTTGTACCTCTCTTTTCTGTATATGTTACACATCACCCAGTGACTCCTAAGATAAATAGTACCTTCTTTGCAGCCAGCTATGCTAATGCCCTCAGAAGTTTCTGGAGCTCATCTGAATGTTTTAAATACTGCCGTCTATTCCTTTACTGTGTTTTACGCTTTCAACATGAATGTGGCATTTCTCTGGAGAAAAAAAATACCTATTTCATATAAAAAAGAATAGTTTTTATATTTATATTTAGATTGTTTTTCTATCACCTTGCCATTGCATTTGAGAAAGCAAATTATCATTGTAACAATTTTTATCCTGCAGCTGGAAACCAAAACCAGGTTTATATGTGTCTGAAGTGTAGATTAAGGCTGATAATTTTATAATAAGGACATATTTTATCAATGTTGTTAGCTTTTCTTTCTTAATTGCAACCTTTTGTCAAGTCTTCCTCTCATTTTGAAAATAAGCTGCCTTTTATTGTGAGTGTAGCTGTAGGAATGTGACTACAGAAAATACAAGCAGTTGTTACACAATAGCTTTAATCAAAACAAAAAGTCCTGTGATTTATTTTAGTAGACCCACCTACATTCCTTTCTCCCCAAAAGAACAAAAAAATCCACACATGGAACGGCTGCTTTGGGTCACGTAGGGGAATGTAAGAAGTGCCTCTTTCCTTTTATGTCCCTGATAAGAGGACCAAGCACAATGGGAGACCCTGCCTAGACGCCTGGATGCACTCAAATCACTGCCAAGCTTCCGTCAGCGGCAGCGGAGAACAGCATCCTGGTGCAGGGAGTGCAGGAATTTAGAGGACTGGTGCCTCTTCTTCTTGTAGGGGTGACAGGAAACAGAACAGGCGGGGGGACTCTAGAGGGGGGCATCTCAGGATGGCACTTCAGCAGTTGCAGCAGGATGATCAAAGGTTTTATAGCTGTCTCTGTATGACCCTGGAACAGCTCACTTCAGGGCAAATTCTCAGACAGTTCATGTTGTCTTGGCGTTGGATGTAGAAGATACCATGGAAGCAGTCTGGCTGATACCCCTGTGAGTGCAGGCTCCCACAGTGCAATAATCCACAGGACCCCAGCAGCCAGGGTGACCCAAAGGATTCCCAAGGTGGCCCAACTTCACATTGCAGCTGCAAGGCACCTAAAGGGAGCACGTCTTGACAGTCTCTCCTCCCCAGGGTCTCAGCTCTGAGATTGCCAGAGAGCATTAAACACAGGATTATCTGCCACCCTAAATGCACCTAGCAACCATTTACATATTGGCCCAATGTAGTGCTACAGATGTCTCTACATGTGACATAATTTTGTCCCACTGTAGCTGGCTGGGGAACCCTCTCTCATCCTTTTCCCAGGGATCAGTAGGACCTAATTTGACCTATCCCAGAGAGATGACAAGAAATATGCATAGGGGAATAGAGTAGTCAATTATTATGACATATTCCAGTCTTCAATTAAGATCGCACTAACTTCGTCTCCATGGGCTCTCATGCTTCAGGGAAGGCACCAGGACAATGCCTGCACTGGTCTGTTGGGTAGATGCCTGGGACCCCAGGCTGTCTTCTCTGGGGTACATGGAAGGTGAATTGCAGCCATAGCTCAGTCCTGACAGTTGTTTCAGAGTATCCCAGGTGCCCCTGTCATTGTATCTGTCAGCGACCACCTTGGAGGAAAATTCGTTTTAACTTTTCCAGCAAGGACTTTCTAGCATTTGTCCTGTGACCTGCTATGCGAATACCATAACCCATATGATATGACCTCTCACCTGTTCTCCTCCACCACCCATACTGATGGTTTTGGACCACTGTATTGCAACTGTTCATGACTTCTTATGCTCTGAAAGGGAAACAGAATATTGGAAATTTCACTGAGGACCACAAGAAAGAGATATTATTATCTACACAGTGGTAGCAGCAATGCACCTCTTATTGGAGAGACACTGCTGTTTGTACTGAACACGAATAAATCACTCTTTTGATTCCACACTGAAGTGTTGGTGGTGTCTTGGTGGTCTTGGGTGGTTTTATCATTAACAACTGGTAGTGTATCCTAATTTCAGGAGTTCCAAAGCCATCTACACATTCCCGTGCAAAGGTGTAATATGAGCTCCAAAGCAAGAGTACACCTACTTTATGGCTGCCATCCCTTTCCAGAAGTGGGTGGGTATTGCATTGAAGTATACAACCTAATGTCAGCTATATACATAGTACATTGACTCAGTGGCAAGTAGCTATAATTATCAGCAAGTTTAGAAAGCTGCAAGTAGACAATGTACATCTGATAGTGTAGTATGCCCAGGACAGCACAGCAACATTCAGAAAACGTGACATCCACACTGAGCTGGATCCATGAATGCAATTCTTTTCCCAGGTACAATCCACATGAGGAGTCCCAAGCACATTAGTATCATTCTGTTATACTCCAGAACTTCACTGATGCTAATTTTTTGTGCACATTGCACAAGGCTTCGGAGGAAAAGATGCAATGGAGAATAAGGCCTCTTCTTTAATATGGTAAAGAAATGAACACAAATTATAACATGCTCTAAATTGCACAGTGATTCATCATCCTGCACAAATGCAAAGCATCTTCTTTTTCACTTTGAGACTAACAGGGTAAAACAGATACATAACAAGAAAGCCAGAACTAGCAAGTGTCCAAGAGAAAGTTCTTGTAGATGAAACTGTAAATGACAAAACAAACAACAAATACGTAAAAAATATTGCTCCCTCCTCATTGTGGTCCATTCTCATTGGCAAGCACAAACCTCACAAAATTCTCTCAAATGTTTCTGGAAAATATTTTTGCTGAGAAGTCAAGCTTTAATACTGGAAATAGGTCACATATTACTAAACAGATGACTTTTAATAACTCTTAAACTTGAGACATGCACTGAAAAAAATATGATCCATATGCTCATAGCCATATAATTTAGAAAATACATATTCATAGTTAAAGAAATCAGTATAATTTTGTGTGTAGGATTTCAGTTCCATCTCAAGTATGAGAAGAAAAGAAAGCTTATTAGAGCATACACCATTTTCTATTATCTTCTACTACCATAAAACCTAGTTTTGAATTTGGCTTGCAATTAGAAAAAATATGCCATTTGTTTTCTCTCTAGACAACAGCATAGCTGAGTATCTGGTGTTTCTGGCATCATTAGGGTGGACTAAGAAAGCACATGACTATTTGCTGTAAATTCCTTTCTATCATGTAATATTTTAATACACCATAAAAATTCTTAGATTGTATTGCACATAATTAACCCTTCATTCTTGACCCTGATTCTCCTTCATGGAAGTAATTCTAGACTAGAAGTGTTTTCTAGAAGTAATTGTTATGTACTTCCTTTGAGTGAAGAGGGGCTTTTTGTCTCCTTTGCTTCCTTTCATTTCATTTCTACCCCTAGTATAATTCCTTCCACATGTTAAGTTTCAGTCTTGGAGAAAACCTAATTTAACAACCTCAGAAGAGGTTGTTATCCTTCTTTTCTTTTTCGTTTTTTGTTTTGGGTGGGGTTTTTTTGTTTTTGTTTTTTTTTTTGGTTTGGTTTGGGTTGGGTTTTTTTTTTGGTATCAGAAAACATACTCCAGCTTTAAAACAAACAAAAAAAGAGAAACAATGAAAGAAATCCAACAAATTATTTAAACCTCGTGGTGTCACGGTGCAAATACCAACACTGGTATTCACCAGTCAGTTTACACCAGACTGCAGCTGATCAGGTCCCCTGCACATCTTCAATCACTCTTTCTTAAAGATATTGCTTCCCAGCTGAGACATATTAGCTGACACTTTTGCAAATTCTCAGTAAAACAATTGCTAACCACTTTCACTTTTACAGCCTACTGGTACTACAGACAAAGACATCGAAAACTAGTTTCTAATTATGGATAATTATTTGATTTAGGCAATATAAGCTGAAAATTTCTAAGGACTTGAAGTAGATAAGAGCTTGCAATATGTTCATGCAGTTTGTAGTTCTGGTATGAATGCAAACCACAGCAATACCAAGAGTTACTTTTGAATATCTCCTATTAATGCCATATAAGAGATATTCCATACCTTTCCTTCTTCCTTCAGAATTCACAGCACAAAATGTATGTCAGACGGAAGAACAAACCTTCAGGCCCTTGGCTTTCTCAAGAATTACATTTTTGTAGTTCAAAATGGCTATTTGAATAGTAAAAAGGCCCTTTCCTCTCTTTGCACTCTTGTCCTACATATTTCAGGAATAACCACCTTTTACAAAGAATTGCTGAGTTTGTTCCCCAGTGAAGTTGGCGGTTCACATGGTAAGACACACAGAATCTTGGCAGAACAGACATTCACGTTCACTATACTTGTGGTTACAAAATAGCATCAGATATCAGATTCAGACTTTGCTTACCAATATTCCTAAAATCAGTGCTTACTTTGTAGCATGTAAGTGGATAAACCACTTCTGAATTCTCAGGTTAGTTTTATATTGGAAAAATTTGACTAAAATCAATAATTTCTGCTTCACGCTCTTTTAAGCAAAAGGTAACACAGGCTTTTGCATTCTTTATAACAAAACCCACAAGTCTGCACAGTGCCTCTGTTACTGAGATCTACATGATAAGGAGATCATCTGAAATACAGCTGGCAACCAGCACTGTTTCTCAAGTACTAAAAGTTCCTAGGCAGTGTGTTTGATGAAAAACACATTGCATGTTCATTTATCCCCTATGTCTATTTAAAATGTAAGATATAAACATCTCTTCTGCAGACCAACTCAAAAAACCTATATCTGGTTTACATCTTTCAGTCACTGCAATGACATTTCATTAGCTAATCCATTGTGGAACTGATTTTTAACAAAGTAGAAGCAAATCTGATTTGTTAAGTTTAACCAGATCACGTAATACCCTTCCAGTAAGTCTGCCCCTACAGTTCTAGCTGCCTTGTGTTATTGTTTTCTGGTGACAGATAGGCTGCTGCAAATACTTCTACCATAATTAATCTGCTCCAAGGGGAAGAAAAGAAAAAGGAGATGAAAGTAAACTTCTAAATGACATGATACTGCACCTTACAGTGTTGTTACCTAAAATGGTTTGGGGAGAAAAAAAACTCCGGCCAAATTAAGTAAAGGTAAGATAAGGAATAAAAGGTTTTAATGAGCTTCTAAGCGTCCATGGAAATACCATGTCCGCGCTCTATCCCCAACACAGATGTTACAATTGTTGTAACGATTTCTATCCAATCCCATTAGTCCACGATTAAGTTCTGCCCCCCGGCACACCTCCTCAGGGATTTGGGTCTGGGGTCCTTGGACCCCCTCTTCCTCATCTTCATCTTCCTCAGAGCACATGCTGTTCTTGGAGGGTCTCCAAAGCTCTGGGCCTGAAGGCTGTTGTGTCTATATCCACATCTTCTTGCGCAGATTTGGGATGTTCTCTACAATTCTACCTTGAAAATGAGATTAAACACCTTACTGGAACTCAGGGAAGTTGATAGGGGAACGGGTAACAGGGTTTGATGTATGTAACTGCTGTGTTAAAGGGTAGAGGACTTTATTCTACTACATAAAACTCTACATTTGCTATATAGCTACTTTTAAAATCTATAAAATTAAAAAATCCAAACTTCAAGGCAGCAGTGTGAATGGGTCCTTGTAGTTTTTAGGTCTATGAAGATAAGACAAATGGGACAGAACAAATCCCCATGCAGTGACAAGAAAGAAGCGTGTTTGATATCTCTGTGATACTAGATAGTAATAACCAATGATAATGTAACAGTTTTGGTACTAGGTTGCCTGTCTTTACTATTATTTGCTAATTATACACTGTTCCATATTACCTACTTAAATGAGAAAATAATCCATCAAACTCTCTCAGGGAAAATCTAATGAAGAATAGAGTTCCTTCCCAAATGAGATTTTGCCATGCCTTGTCTATCACGTAATCCCATCAGGTGAATTCTGCAGAATGATGAGAGAATGTAAGACTTCTAGTACAGGTCAATAGTATACAAAACCCAGAGAAAAAACAGCATCAGTGAGTCCTTCAAATAACTGCTAGGGCTGGGTAAATTTGTTGATTTGTCTGTCAGTAGTTAGATACAACAAAAAAAGTCTCTTAGTTGTATGGTCTTTGCACTAAACTTTGCAAGAAAGCACAAGGGCAATAGAACAGAAAAGAACTGTCAGTGAAAAGCCCCAAATATCCTATCCAGAAACCCTCTGTTTCTAGGTGTGGCTAATACGAAAAAGAGCAAAATATCTTAATCACACCTTTCTCTCTACAGTTCAGAGGCCTTTGAGATTGCAGCGATAATCC
Source organism: Pachyramphus minor (assembly GCA_013397135.1). Classification (NCBI taxonomy): domain Eukaryota; kingdom Metazoa; phylum Chordata; class Aves; order Passeriformes; family Tyrannidae; genus Pachyramphus; species Pachyramphus minor. The sequence continues at coordinate 18,683 of VYXB01001450.1, forward strand.
TTTGACCAGCCCAGGTATGGAGAACTGGATCTAGTCCTCTCCTGAGAGGACACACCATTTCTATTGAAGATCTGAATCTGTCACTCTTCTCTTTTAGATTTGGGCTGAAGAAAGCAGGTCTGCCAAATCGTATAAAACATAACAGCAGATCAGAATATTCAAAAGCTAGTCTAAAACTAGCTAGTACCAATTCCAGGGACTGCTTGTGCATTTTCTCCAGGTTCTACAGTTTCTTCGAGTCAATACTAGAATCCACAAGGGATAAACTGCTCACTAGGCTGAAGAGTAACAGATTCAGAGAAGAGCTGATGTGGGAAGACATCTCTGGAGATTTTCTAGTCCCACCACCCTTGCTTAGAGCGGGCTCAGATAGAGAAGGTTATCCAAGGTCTTGTCCAGCTAGGTTTTGAGGATCTCCAAGAATGGAGACTGCATGACCTCTCTGGGTCATGCCAGTGCTCAGTCACCCTGTTTCAATTTGCGCACATCACTTTTTGCCCTATCACTAGATACCCCTGAGAAGAGTCTAACTCCATCTTCTTCACAACAACTGTTTAACTTCAAGTATCCATACTCATGAATATGATGCACCAAAGTCTTCTCTGCTTCAGGTTGAACAGTCCCAACTCTCTCAGCTTCTCCTCATGCAGCAAATGCTACAAGCCCTTAACCATCTTTGTAGATTTTTACTGACCCTGTATGTCCAAGTGTCTTTTGTCCTGAGAAGTTCAGCACTGGGTCCAGCTCTCCGGATACATCTCATCTACTCATATGGCTGAGTGGAGAGGAAGGGTCACCTCCCTCAGCCCGCTGGCAATGCTGATGGACATGCTGGACATGAACTAGCAAAATGTCCTTAGAGAAAATAAGGGCAAAAACCTCCTTTGCAAAGCTACTTCCTAGCTTGTTCCCAGCCTATAATGGTGCATGGGGTTATTTCTCCCCAGCGGCAGGACTTAGCATTTCCACTTGCTGAACTTCATGAGACTCCTGTTTGCCTGTCAAAGTCCCTCTGAATGGCCACACAACCCCCAGACTCCGCTCCCAATCTTCCAGTTCTGTACCACCTGCAAGTCACATTCCTTCTTTTCTTTTTCTCTGACCTACTACCTTAAATTAATTCTTATGGAATTCTAATGAGAGTAGAGGAGTGTCGCTCCTCAGCATTGCCATTAAGCGTGATGTAAACATATTCCTTTGGGGAGTAGGAGACAGGGATTTCAACCTCCTCCTGACGAAAGCAACAAGCCAATGTCTCTGTCAAGATTCTTCATGCATTAGATATTTTGTCTAAGCATAGGGATCTGTGTTTCTCTCTTAACCGTCTCTGGAAAGGCAGTGATCACACTTTTGTCAGAAGATAGTTCACACATTAGGCAGTTTTAAAGCATGTCTTGACTGCACCATAAAAAATGCTTGATTTCTAGGTCTTGAACCCTTGAAAGATACATTCTGAATTGCTCAGACTGTGACATAAGCTGAATTTTAGGGACTTCACAAATCAAAAGGAGTTATTAACAAGCTTATGTAACTCTAAAAATCATGCATATATAACAGCTTTGCCCTGACCTTGTCCTTTCCATCCAGCCTTATAGAGCCCCCACAATGTAGCGTATTCTCTAACTACTGCGACAGACTCTAGAAAAGGGAAGAGAATGAGATGTGACAGATATCGCACAGTTATTTCATTCTGTCTAGCACTCCCAGCTAGTCCCCATCCCTTCAAATTAGTACAGTTTATGCTGCACAAGAAACACTAGAGCTTCAGGTTTTTATGTTTAAAAGTTTAAACAAATAAGCATTTTAAAAAAATTAAATAAAAATTGCAAACTCTACTTACTACTGTCTTCATTTCTACCAAAACTATGTCAATATGTGAAGTACCCAAACATTGCCTCATTAATTAGCTTGTTTGAAAACTGAAATTCAAAGAATAATGTTTTCATAGGTTAACGGTTTACTTGCTGTCAGTAAACTTGTTCAGTGTCCTGCACTACACAGATTTGACTGTACTATGAGTTTCCATGCTTTTGTTAATTCCAAAACATGCCCATCAGATAAAATTTTCTATTTGGATAGCACTTCTTGTCTTTCCAAAGTTGTTCATAGCTCTGGAACATGAGCTTTAAAATGCCAAGTTAGTAAGATGTCTCTTTATCTAAGTAAATGTGTTCCCACTTAAAGCAATAGCCCTTTATACCTTAGAAATTGCCTTGAGAGAAATGGGGAAGAAATTAGAGATAAATGTGAGTGAATTACAATGATGAACTGAATATATCTCAAAGATGAGCTCAACATATTGTGATTGTATAATTTAACTAAATACAAATTTTGCAAATTAGAGACCCTTTAGTTAGCACAGTTTTCAGAGCCCCTGGTTCATTTCTTTAGCAGTTTCAAGACTGACTCCTGCTTCAAGCCATTGAAATTCAACTTCACTGGCTGGTTGATCTTTGGGAGAGCCATCATGGGGGTAGTTCTGCTCTGTCTAGTCTGTTCATAAAGTGCGTTGCAACTTTGTTATCCCTAACTTGGAAAATTTAGTTGAGAGAGGACGCAGCGACAATTAGGTTGTTTGATCACACAGCTCCTGAAAAGTAAACTAAAAAGATGCATTTCACACTAGTTCTCAAATATTTAACAGCAGTTTGAGTTTCAACAAGCAGCTCCAAGTTACTATCTTCCTACTCAGGAAAGTTTGTTTAAATGCAAGTCAAGCTTCTACAACACTACTCAAATGTGACAATATCCAAACCAACACTGCAATTTTCAAATGCAAATCAAAAGTTCAAATGAAATTCTAAAAAAAATCAGAGAATCAATCACTGACTCAACCAGGCTGGAAAAGATCTCTGAGATCATCAAATCCAACCCTTGACCACCATGACAACTAGACCAGGGCACTAAGTGCCACACGCAGTCTTTTCTTAAACTTCAGGGACTGTGACTCCACCACCTCCCTCGGCAATCCATTCCAATGTTTAATCACCTTTTCTGTGAAGAAATTCCTCCTAATGTCCAACCTGAACCTCCCCTGGCACACCTTAAGATTATGTCCTCTCATTTTGTCACTTCTTGACTGGGAGAAGAGGCCAACCCCCACCTGGCTACAACCATCAGACTTGTTGTTGTAGAGTGCAATAAGGTCACCCCTGAGTCTCNCAGGTAGTTGTAGAGTGCAATAAGGTCACGCCTGAGTCTCCTCTTTTCAGGCTAAACACCCCCAGGTTCCTCAGCCACTCCTCATCAGACTTGTGCTCCAGAACCTTCACCAGCTTCGTTGTCCTTTTCTGGACACTCTCCAGCACCTCAATGTCCTTCCTGAATTGAGAGGCCCATCTAGACCGGCAAAAGCCTAGAGGTGAAGTGTGCTATCTAAAATATAAGAACAAGATTAAGTTTTTTGATGAACCTCTAATGAATAATTGTGCTGTATTGATACTGCGTTTGTATTTGGTAGAGTGAGTGAATTTAGATTATTTTTTTCTTTATGAAGTCTTCCATGTTTTCAGATGATCTGCATGTCTCTAGCTGCCTTTATGGTTATACAGACAGGAAGAGTGCTTTGGTGTAGAAAATTATGAGACTATGGAAATGGTAAGATTATTTAAAAAAATGAAAAGAAAACATTGTCTCTTTCTAAGTGTAGCCTCAGTTCATAAATTTATCCATTCACAAAAAAAAATTGAACTGCTTATTTCTTCCTATAAAAAATTTACCAGTACATATAGTTGCAATTGTAGCTACATACCCAATATTTCATCTGTAGAAAACTAAAATTAATAGTGTCATTAAAAGTGGATATGTTTGTAGAGAGTAAAAAACTAAGCAATCCCAGTGGAGGCAAGAAACTGGAATGGTTTATTGGACTTACAGGTTCATATTTAAACGGTTCAGGGTCTACATATTCAACAGGGGGTTGTAACTATNAAATAGTTTCATTAACAGTGAATATGTTTGTAGAGAGCAAAAAACTAAGCAATCCCAGTGGAGGCAAGAAACTGGAATGGTTTATTGGACTTACAGGTTCATATTTAAAGGGTTCAGGGTCTACATATTCAACAGGGGGTTGTAACTATTACAATTTACTACAAACAGGGGGTTTCAGGGAATGACATAAGAGGAAAACCCAGATTGTCAAATTTGGGGTTGTAACAAAAGCCTCATGGGGAAAAACACATTTTGTCTTAGGGGACTTTACAGGTGGAAACAGGTATTTGGCTCTACGTAATGCAAGAATTCAGGGAACACAAAGGGAGGGANAGAATGCAAGAATTCAGGGAACACACACACAAAAAAAGGGAGGGACAAGGTACAATAAGTCTTCTGCACAGGTTTGATGAAATCAAGGCATGGACTCTGGCTTGGGCAGGGCAGTCAACACCAACGATATCTTGTTTGTTTCTCAAACCGAGTTTTTTGTCCCTAACTCCTGTAGCCCACGGCTTTCTGCATAGTCCACTCAAATCTCTCTCTGCAGATATCATATTTTTGGATCCAACATGTGTTCTTTGAAAGTTCATAAATACACGCTTCTGTGTTGTTTCACTTACGTCACACACTTTCTCAAAGGTTTATCAGGCAATTACAACTAGTTGGCACTTCACAAAGGTGCTACAAGGAAAAGTGGAGGGTATTCACTGGACTTATTGCAACAGTATTTACTCTCTGTTGATTTTTTCCCAAAATGTTCAACATGTGGTTCCTCCAGGGAAAGCTCCTTTATTCACCTTAAGATTCATATTTCACTGTGATACAATGAAAGACAATCTCTTATGCTGTAAATAGCTATGTAATTGCAAACAACTTCTATTCACACAAGGAAGGCTATGTTTCAATAATATTTCATCCCAAGTAATATTTAATGTAAAATCTTTACACTTAAGAAGTGTAATTCCTATTCCTCTCACTGTGATAAACTCACCGGTTTGCAATCCATGGGATTTTTAAGATATCGTTTCTTGACATGTTTTAGTCATAAACAACATAAAACAGAAGTAGATGATATGGCTGCCCTAGAGAAACTAATACCTCTTTTCTAAATGCTGTATTTTTTTTCTGGGTCAGATACATGCTGGTCATAAAATCATAGTAAATAACACTTCATATCATAAATCATACAAAACAAATGACTTTAGTGGTGACTCCACCTGTATATTGCATGTCGGCCCTGAGAACACATTCATGGCCTGAAGAAAATCTGGAGATAATGAAGGTGGTAGTAAATGCATTCTTACAAATACTGTATACTTCTGCTAACCTCTTATTTATGGCATGGGCCAGATGCAAGATAGTAGAAAAGGAAATTAATAGGCATTTTTCTGGCAGGAAAGTTTACTCCATTATTATGTACTCAATATCACAACAAAGAAGGGCTCTTTCTATGTAGACTCTCCCAGTGAATTAACAAGACATTTGGCTGTCATCCTTAAAATTTTTGGATATACAAAACCAGGCTTTGCAATAAACATTTACATTTGACTGTGGGGTGCTTTTTAGTTTTGTTTTGTTTTGTGTTTTGTTTTGTGTTTTGTTTTGTTTTGATATAAAACACTTTACCAAGACCAAATGAGAAAAAGACTTTAGATCTTCAAAAAATCTTAAAGTAATATTTACGTTTTCTCATTTTAAATCATTCCTCTCTTTTAACTGCATTTTTGCTTCTCGTTTGGGAGTTCCTAGCAAGACAAAATTGTCTGAGGCTTTTAAAGTAATGGAAGAGAAGATTTGGGAGCTGCTGTGAAGAACAGGTTACTATCATGTGAAGCCTGTTTTCTACCCAAGACCTTACAGAGGCCTGGCAGCTTAGGTGGATAATTCATGTCTCTTCAGTGATTATATTTTGTAAGGAAATAATAATAGCTATCTGAATAAATCCTACTTGAAAGGTTTGTGTATTGAAAACAGTGGCTGGTACAAAATCTTGAAGTGAGATTTGTATCCACTTATTTATTTATTACCAAAGTAAGCTAAGTTGCATTCATGTGAAATTACTACTGAGAAATTGAAAAGATGGTTGTAAATGTAGTTATAGCATTCCCTGCTTTTTTCATCACTATGTAGTGCAACACAACATCAGAATGGGAACAGTGGCTTTGCCTGGAGTGTCCAGCCCATGAGTAGATAATTCACTGCTATGTTATTTCCCCAGGTTCCAAAACGCCACCAGATACAGCTGCACAGGGGAGTTGTATCATAATGAGAATTAGATAAATGTCTCGCTCAGGTTTGTTGATTAGGACTCAAATTTGAATTCTTTGTTATTACGGTATGACATTGTTGTATCCATATAGGGGAGAGATGTACATTCAATATTTCAACCTGGGTTTCAGGCTACTATGCAAAAAGGGCTATGTAATAGCTGTTAGTGTTATAAATTCTCTGAAGAACAATGGTTTTAGCAAATTTAAATAACTGCAATAAACCAGCTTCATCTTATGGCAGGTTTAATACTTGATAGAAGCCCAGAGCACTGCAACAATCAAACTAGAAAAATCTGATCTCTTCTCTGGAGTGACTTATCTGGCAATGCTCAGAGAACCTGACCTAATTTGAGCTACACTTCTTGCACTCATGCTAATATGAAATATGACAAGAGCACTTAAAAACTATTTCTGATAAAATCTCAGGGGCAAGGGGTGGCTGTATCCTATCTTATTTCCCCAGCAGGCAACTCTACAAACTGAGCTGTCTTAGCTGGAACCCAAATGACTCATCATTTAAAAGACAATTAGAATTTAAAGCGTACATTCTGTAGTAGCTTGAAACACTTCCTGTGGTACTTAAATGAGATGACTTTACAAATGAGTGCATATTGATACTGTTAATGCTTTCTTTTTGTCTTAGAGGTTTATGATAATAATTCAAAAATACAATCTTACAAAATACATAAGAAAAGTCTTTTTGAGAATAACTGATTGTTTTAAATTTTTATTAAAATAAATAGAGCTTGCCTGGCCTCTGCCTCAATTTGGAGCTCTCCATCAATCAAAATAACAAATAAGTTGTCCCAGTATGTTATCCCTACCTGGCTGTAGCCATTTTAGGACATCTGATGTCACAGATAGTAGTTTGGGTTTTTTTTTGTTTGTTTGTTTATTTTTTTGTTTTTGTTTGTTTTATTTTGTTTGTTTAATTATCATCACTTTTTTACTACCCTGCTTGCTAGCTTGCTAGTAGCCTTTCTGCTAGCCTTCTCTATTTCTTTGCTAGACTGCACTTATACATATGGAGCTCAAATAAAATACCAAATTTTTAAAAAGTTATGCCAAGACCTGATGCAGTGTGATATGATTGTCTGTGACACAATCAATAATGATGTTTACAGGTCTCTTGGGAGAGTTTTGTTGCTCACAAGTAATATGGATGAAATGTTATTTTGGGAAGTGTTATCGTATGTAGTGTTTTTACTAGCAGCATCATTAAGCATGAGAATAGTGCTGTTAGATGTGTGGTGTTAATCTGAGAAGCCTCTACAAGTGCTACAACTAATGTATGCTTAAAATAACCGGGATACAAGAGCTGTAAGACTCTAGTAATAAAACTGTCAGGTAGAAATGCTTTGATAACACAAATTGCAATCAGAAAAAATACCAAAGTATAAGGGCAAGGAATAATATGGAACAACATGGAGTGATAGAGAAACTGCTCCTTTGATGAAAAGGTAAGGAGACACCAGAGAGCAGATTCTGGAATTTTAGCCTTGAGGGAGTTAAAAGGATTTATTAGTAAACAAATTATTTTCATTCTATATGGTGGCTTCAATGGTCTTGGATCAAACACGGTTTCAAAACCAGAGATACGGTTGGTTGGTACTCAGTATGCCAACCTGGTAGGTATGTATAAGCAGTCAGATAAATTCCAAACTCTGAAATGCAGAATCATATTTAATCTCTGTGTCAATGAAACTTATTTTTTGATTCTGCTCTGCTTAAAGCTAAAAATTTTTTCTGTGGTACCTCTCAGCACAGTGTAGCTTTTTGACATTTTGACCTTTTTCTAAGTGGGATGTACAACTCTAAACGTTTTTCTCTTAAACTTAATGAAAAGCAACTGAGGAGCTGTGCAAACAAAGGTGTCTTGGCATATACATACTTACTGGAATGAAAAGGAACTAGTCATTAAAGTCAAAATTTAAAATACTTCCAAGCTAAGATTAACTGCCAGATGTTCAAGAAACTGTATTATCAGTCCAGTCAGTCCTGATGTCTGGTATATGTGGTTGTTGCCTTTTTGGCACTGTATATTATTTCCTATAGGGCTGAAAGGGCTGCAGTTACAGGGCTCTTTGTGCAAACTGATTTTACTGCACACCGTTTTAGGCTATAGGAAATATCAGAAGTTTGTATGGTTTCTCTTGATTAGATAGTGCAATCTGGAAAGTACCACCACATGCATGGAGATTAGTTCTAAAAGAAGTTGCATGTGAGACTCACTCTTAGGATCCAGAGAATAGCCGAGCATCACTTCCCATTCATGACATTCCGCTGTGTTTATCTTAGGGCATTTTGGCCTCAGAGTTTCTGTATATGAATTCATATCCACATAGAGAAATCTTCAGTTAAACCATTTTCTCTCTAAAACAATAAAGCAAATGAACACCAGAAGGATTAGATCTGTTCTGAGAGCCCTACGTTTACCTAACCTGTGAGTTTCAGCTCATATCTCACTATAGCCAAGGATGACACAGACTGAAGCCATAAATCAAAGGTAGTTTTATGAGAGCTGGCCAGCACAGAAGAAGCATGCTTGCATCAGGACAGAGTGCAGTATGTGCCAGCCACCTGAGTACTACCAGCTTGCTCAGGCGGAATGTGCAGCCCTGGCTGAACCGTGATGTTTTCCTGTTTTCCGTGCCAGCTCACTTCAGCTGTTTGCAGTACAGACCTCTGGCTGCCAGGGACAGGCTGTGAGACACCTTTACACACTTTGCTAAACCATGTTGTCACAGAGCCACTGTTCCAGAGCAAGCTTTTGTTTACCCTAAGCTTAATAAATTTTTTATGGATCAGAAGAAGTGTTTAAAAAAAATTTTGAAGCAGGAGAGAAAGTGATGAAATAATTTGGATTTCCAATCTGCAGTGATTTGTTCTCGGCAAAGCCACTGACTGAAAAATATTTAACAATTCATATGTTTTATGCAAGAAATGCAAAAATGCAATCTATCTGTAAATGCAATTATTCACAGCATTAACATATTGGGTTTTTTTTTTCAGAGAGAAAGGGAATTTGAAATAGAGATTATGAAAATGCCTCTTGAGAAGGCTGGTTCTTTTACATCAAAGGTTCCACAGAGAACAGTAATTTCCTACTGACAAAGATATGATTCAAGTGTCCTGTGGTCCCTGTCACCTAATAAACAATGAAGGGTGCTGATTTTACTTCTGCAGCAGGTGTACATCTTCTGTACTGTGCAGCTTGAGGGTTTCACACTTTCTGAGAACTTATAGGACTGCTCTGATACCAGTGAAATGAGAAAATTTAGTTAAGTCCATGGCCTGTCCATGTTAACTATATGATTTTCCTGTTGCTAGACTGAATGGCTAAGTAAAGATTAAAACTGCTTGGAAATTATTTTATATTCTATAGAAAACAAGTGCTTTTCATCGAATGTCTTTCTGTCTGTCCTTTCACTTTTCAAGTCTTCAAGGCCTTCATTGTTTTACTTTACCATAATTTTTATTCCACCTCTTTCTTTCTTCCATCTTTCTTTTCCTTTTTTTTTTTTTTTTGGTCAAACTTGGTCTTGGATTACGAATAGATGAACCTGGACTCAGGGTTACAAGTACGGTTTATGTGCTTTTTTGTCAATGAAATTGGTCAGTCAAATCCATTCCTCCATTTCTGTACAATTGCTAAACTCATTTATAAAGTAATGGCATTGAATTATTTAAAGAAGTTTGATTTCATTTGTCTGGGCAATGACAGTGGTAGAAGCAGACAATTTTAAGATATTAAACCATGAAAGATTTCATTTTGGTTTGGAGTGGGAGGGTGGTTTTGGTTTTGTAAGAAACTGATGCAATACACTAGTTGAAAATGGCTCCCAGTCTGATCATTAACTTTGTATGTAACACATTACTATTTCTAACTCTCTGAGCTCTCAAAATATAAGCAAACCGCATTTTCATAATATTATACCTAAGATTATTCTTCCATGCTTTCCCTACTAAAGCATATGTTTAGTAAAGAAGATGTGAAAATGTTAATGAATGCTGAATGTTGCTTTGCACTGGTAGGTTGCAACACATCATTTTACTTCCTGGACATTATTTTTTCAAGATTTATTTTGCTAAAGGAATTATTTTTAGAACATTTTGCATGTTAAATTTACAATCAATCTTTTTAATATATATGTTACTCATCATTAAAAAACTTTTCAATATAGAACAACTGAACAAACAGTAACTGTGCTAAGAGAGTTTCTGTTTTTAAGGATATTTCAGTTTGTAATCTGATATCTGGTTTATTACCCAAAAGCCAGAAAAGGCCATTTTTCTGTGTGTTATATTAGCTTTGTTTACCATTCATGTTTTCAATACTTTTTGTCATGTTTTTCTGCTTAGAAATGAAATTTTTTTGTCAGTTTTAACAATCAGATTGAATTTCCTCTAAAAGTTGTTGTGTAGTATCTGTGAAATTTAAGCTAATTCTAAAATACATGGGCTGATCTAAAAACAGGATTACTCTTATAAAATGGGATCTGAATTGAAGTTCAGCAGTAATAAAGAGCAAACCTGAAAAGCCCTGCTGGGGTGACAAGTCATCTCAAAGGCACTCAACGGATTTTGCATTTCTTTTTCAAGCTACACTTGTGAACAAGAACTAGATAACGTTTTTTCCCAAAGAAAAAGGTATAAGGTTGCTTAGATTCACATAATTTATCTGTCAGGAGGTTCCTGTAACCATTACAGGCAGTGGGTGCCCCATCCCTGAAAACATTCAGGTCAGATTGGACAGGGCTCTGAGCAACCTGTTCTAATTGGGATGACCCTGCTCATTGCAGGAGGGTGGACCAGATGAATTTTAAATGTTCCTTCCAAACTCAACCATTCTGTAATTCTATGCTCCTCTGATCATGAATGGTCTATTCTGAAAACAATTTTCCTGGGACTAGGAATGGGAGGAAGAGTAAATATTCATTTTTAGTCTGATGGTTGAATATTCCAAGAACTTTGGAACATTCTGAGATTTGATTCCTTTTCTTAAAGGACATTTTAATTTATCCAATGGCTATTTTGGTTAAAAAGCCAGAATATTCTCACCCTGGAAACATTGAACTCTTCTGTACTTTTTCCTGATCTGTAAGTTATAATTTTACTGGCTAATTACAGTATTATTTCTAATCAACATTATATAAAAGTATGTTTAAAAATTTTAAATTTTACAGTGCCAGACATTTGGCAAAATTACTAATTCTATAAGACATTCAGAATAATGAAAGCATTAAATATACAGGAGCACATCCTTATGCATGAAAGACACCTCTCTTAAGGTTGGTTTTTCCCTTTCTCATTGAAGCACAGTACAAATACAGAAGAGTGGTGAATTTTTTTACAACACACAGAATGTAGCTATGCACATGAAGAGATTATATATAAACAGTATAGTAGATTGTGGTAAATAAACTTTTATTGCAGTGGCAAACAGCAACAAAAATGCTAATTAAAGAGAGTTTATGAGCTTGTTGTACAACAGCATATGTACAATCCAAGAAAAACAGAGCAGACATTCAGCTACTTAGTGACCTAAGGCTGCAGTGTGGAGGAGCACTTACGAGCAGCACCTAATCTTCTGTTTCTGACATCACAGAGCAACAAGATATAAGAAATTTCTTTCCTCTACATGATCTTCATGTGGATAGTTTGGTGTGAAATCTGTTTTCATTGCTAATTGGTAAAAACGACATGTAAAAGCCCTTGTTACAACTTTAACCTTGTTTAACTAGGGAAAAAAAAAGAAAGCAAGCTTATCTGGTACACTTAGTCTGGCAAAAGTTCCTAGTAAAAGCCCTTTTAGTTTATACTGTGGCTGAACAAACACTGCAGACAAATTAATGTTTCTTCCAGAAGGAACTACACAGTAAATGAATTTGGAATCACAGAGTGGGTGACCACACTCAGCTGGCCACTTTGCTGCTTTAGGACATTGTTGCTTCAGTAAAAAATGGTGGCTAAATGGCTATGGTTTGGAGAACCATTACACTCAACATAAAAGTGAGAACCAAGAATTAATTTTGTGTTAAATGCCCATACTGCATTTAAAACAGTAGGAGTTCAGGAGTTGATTCGTGAACAATAGTTTGGCTACAAACAGCTAAAATTTCTGTTCTGACTATCTCACTGCGTTTACTGTCACTGTTTCCTTTATGCTGGGTGACATATATAGCAAAACTAAATAAAACAGTATTGGTTTTTTGTAAGAGAATGCAATAGAGATTTTTCTCAAAGAAACAACCTCACAGTGAACCCAACAGCAAACCCATGAGATTCACACTAATAACTAATTCTTATGACATTGGCCATATTACTTATGCAAGCAGCTATTCACTGATGTGTTATTCTGTTGTTAAGAGACTTACTTTAATACACAGTGTTGTCTTTTTTTTGTGTTTGATCTATTCTAAATATTTTGTGTCAGCCTCTAGAAGTGAAAACATGAGTTCTTGCTATGTGTTGAATAGTAGGTAAGCATTTGGAAGATACAATTGCATTTACTACAGTAAAAATTGAATTAATTTGTATATAGTGCTAGGGAATATTTGCACGAATAAGAATTGTGTTAGTGTTTATAAGCCACACTGAAATATGTGAGAAAACATGTGTGGGATTCTGGTATCCAGTTGAAAATTAAAGCGGAACACCTTGTAACTCATGAAAGTTTCTATGAAGTCAATGAAGCTACTTCCGTGAACGATTTTCAGGACACCTTTTGGTGCCTTCATATAAAGCTCATTCACAAATCTTGGAAAACAAGAGCTTAAGTAATAGCTGAACATGAATGGTTCTGTTTTCTGATGCTCCAGGTAGGCATGAAAAAATGCAGGACTTCATGACTTTGAGTATATAAACAGAGGCACACTGATTATACCAGGACAAAAAAAAAAAAAAAAAAAAAAAAAAAAAAAAAAAAANAGAAAAAAAAAAGAAAAAAGAAAGGAAACAAAACAACTGTGTGAAATTTATTTGAATATTGCCCAAACAAAGGCTGTAAAACCTCATCCTGAATATATTTTGCTCTCAGGAAAAATCCTTTATTGCTGATTCCCAAAGCCCATGATCTGCTTCTTTTCTTCAGGAGGAAATTTTTTAAGGCTTTGCTCATTATCACTCTCTGAAATGTATTTTTCTTCATGTTGTGCTAGAATTTGCTCCACATATCTTGTAGAATTAGGTCTCTGGCTAACAGGCTGTTTCTTTAGTATTTGTTGCCATGGAGCTGCCTCTGCCTATTGAATTCACCTGGGCAGACTTCAGATGGCACACCAGAGGTGATGTAGCCTGTCACTGACACGTGTCTTCAGTGACCACAGAATTTCACAAATGCCATAAGGAAAAGAAGGTCCAGATCGGATTTCCTATTAAGGGATTGTTTTGAGTAATACTAAAGATTCAGGTTTTTATAGATGCTTTGTGAGATCACTGATGGCCTGAAATGCCCTCCTTGAAAGACCAATGCTTCATCACTTTTGTTCGTTTCTGCCTTTTTCAGAAATACCCATTCAGAAAACTAACCCAAGGGTGAATATTGATGTGTTTCATCATGGTTTTCACTGGAAGCAGAAGCTCATGCGCTAACTACCGGAGTAGTACAGCATGGTTTGATTTTTAATGTCCTAGGTGGCACAGGCTTAGACACCAGTACATTAGCTGTTTCTTTTAATAAATACTCATTTTAAAAGTTGACCCTTTCCTATTATTTTTATCAGAGTAATTCCATGATGGGGGGGGGGGGGGGGGGGAAGATACTATGTCTATTTCGAGCTTTTCCTCCAAAAAATAGACCAGGGTAAATTTGAAGATAAATTCATTTTCTTACTATCTATGATACAAGGAAACAATACAGATTTGAGAAACATGTCAGAGGAACTACTTGATAGCATATTTTAAAACACATGGTTTCAAAATAATATAAAAGTATCTATTTAGTTTCAAAATGTAGAGTAAATTTTATTGATACTGCCACTCTTTTTGTCTTTGCACTGGGATCAAAATGTTGCTACTAGGCTTCTGGAATTTTTTTTTTTTTTGAGTAGTCATATGGAATACCATTGCCATGTTACAATAGAAATTTATTATTTCAGTACAAACTTGATTCTCGGGCTTTTGAAGGACACTTCAACAACACTTATCTCACTAAAAGTTAGGGCACCACAGTCAGAGAAGATGGTGAAGTTTTATGCACCATTTCATCTTTCAGGGGAACAAAGGTTTCCCTCCAAAATTTTTCTCTGGAAATAGATAAGATGGTTTTGATGGCAGTTAATTGACTGTGGCTATTATGGAACTTACATCATGGTAAATGACGTCCTGCTGATATCTTATTTTTCGGAATGATTTTTGTTATGAAACTTGAAGGGTGCTTCATCGAAAACTGTTTTCTTATAAAGTGAGAAATTCAATTTTGGTACAGATTGGGGGAAAGTTGACTAAAAGAGGCTTAGCAATAAGGGAGAAAAAGGAGGAAGAGACTACAGTTTGAAGACTTGTCTTTTTTTGCCCTCCTTTTGCTACATAAACTAAAAGTACTTACCAAAAATTACTTTTCTGAAACAAAATCGTTATTCTGCAGTAATGTTCTCAAAACCAACCCTGTTTGCAGTTTGATGTTTATAGCTAAGCTGCTTTAAGGGTTGGTGTGCTGCCAGGAAGGAATTTTTCAGCCCTGCTCTGAGTTGTGTATTCCTGCTGTCTCCCCCTTTCACCCTGGCAGCTGCACTACTCTGTCTTCATGGTAGGATGGCTCACGGAGGTAAAGCAGCAGATTTACCCTATGGAAAGGTAATTAATTTTCTGCTGCATTTTACCTTTAGTTCTGGAGTGGAGTCCCTCATGCTCAGAGACACAAGTGTGTGCCATGGAGGATCAGGTTAGCATAGCCAAGGCAAGGAGGGAGGGGAATGACATCTGGCAAATGTTCACTGTTAAAATCGACTTGATGGAGCAGTGCCATTAGCAATCTGCACTTCAGATCTGTGCATGTCTAAATTGGCAAAGAATTTGTAAACTCCTAGGCATATTAACACTGCCAACAACCTCGGTAAGGACGAGTTAACTGTCAGCCACCTTGAAGGTTTTCCAATCCTCACACAGATTAGAGGTTGCCTTTTCTTACACCATTTATTGTGAATGAAGTTTTGCTTCAGTGCCACAAGTAAGTGATTGTTGGGTGGAAAAAAAACGTCTTCCCAAAAACAGAGAGGCCCAAGCTGAGCACAAGGCTTAATGAAGGGCTGGGGAAAGGCCAAACTCAAAGAGCTGAGGAGACCTTGGATGCTGCCCTTGCACATAGGCTGCAGAGTCTATTAAAAGTTGTCTCTCATGTCAGTAACTCACACGAGCTGAGCATATTTGTGAGTGAGAGTGCTATAAAGCCTTTTTGTGCTCTTGTGATTCAAATATTTAATAATAAGAGAGCAATAATGCTATAAATAGGAATACCATAGTTGGTAAGGACTGGGGATACAAAAGGAGATATGCAGTCTCAGTTATGAGAGGAGGGGAAAGGAAAAGGAAAGAAAATATCAACTGAAACCAGAAACTTCTGCAGAAGTGCTTAATCAAACATGAACTTTGTATACAACCCATCAACAACAAATATGCTTCTCACAAAGCGAACAGCTTGCAAGCAGGAGCGTGCCTTTTTTGGTCACGTTTTGCAAAGGGCTGAAAATATATGCTTACTAGGTGCTGTGGCTTTGTCAAGTATCCTGAGCCTTTCTGTGCATTAAAAGCATTTTTACCAGTGTTTATATTTTGCTTCTCTCTTCCATCACTTAGAAAATTTCCTCCTTCCGATCCCGTCTGCCCTTGAATATATTGTAACAATATCAATCAAGGCTCTTTTGTTGCATGGCACCTATATCCTAAAGAATAAAATATAATAAACAGGCGGCAGGATGGATCAGTTCATTAAATTCAGCCAGGTGGTGTTGTGCTCTGATATAAACTGATAATGGATTCATAAGTGAGCCTGTTTGGAGTGATTTTGTTCAGACTTGTGTGAAAGACAAAGTACAAAAATACAAGGAATCTCTTCAGTTTGCAGTTGTGACAGCCACCTCCCTGTTTATCACTGGAGAAGAAGATGAACTATGTCTGTTTTGAGATATTAAAAGTGGGTAATCAAGTGAATTTTTCTTTTCACAATATTGAATTTCTATCTACAATGGATTTTAAACAGGGTGTGGCACACAGTAATAGATGACCAGCACTTCCTTTTCACTGATAGTCCTAAAGAAATTTGCCATATCAGGGCTTTAAACATTAGAAACATTCTAATAGTTTCATAAGAGTCATTGTAAGCTCACTGATCTGTATTTATGCAAGTTTTTAATGAAACCCCTTAGGTCTCAGTTATAACTTTTTAGCTGCATTTGCACAAATATCAGCCAACCCTCCTAGGCCTATTTCTGCATATTCAAGTGATAATTACAGACTAAACCAAACATGTATTCGCTGTACATGTATACAAAGGTTAAGACATGGTGCTGACAGCACAATCTCATATTGGTGGTAAAGAACAATTAAACCTGCAAAGTAATACAGTCCTCCTTGCTCTAAAATAATTCCTAATCTCTCATGCAACAAACCCACCTATTTTTTGGCACCCCGATCAGGTTATCTTCTTTGTCAGCTGAAGGTTTTTGGGTTGGTTTTTTAAAGACAAGCAAACAAACAAACAACTTCAAATAAAACAGCTTCTATTTTCGTCTGGTTTTCTAAAATTTACATGTTTATCTAAACCCAAATAAGCATGCACAACACCTCTCCATTGCAGATAAAAGTGTAAATAAATGCAACTGTGTGGTTTTCTGTTGAGAAGTAGCTAGGCATACCAGGTTGCTTTTCCTCTTGAGAAAGAACAAGCAATTTAAAACCTCTACATATTGTTTTTACACATTGATCCTTATCCTGGAGCAGATGTGGCCAAAAACAGGATGCAGAGGGATGACTGCATGTGTATGTTCAGCTGAAGGATTTTCACTGCACATTTCAAGGTTAGAGAACACCCATCAACTGCTAAACAAAAGGAGTGAAGCAGAGTAAGATACTTACAATTATGTTTCTAGGTTAATCTTCAAACCACTCATTACATCAAGGCAACAAATTAAAATTGCTGCTAAAGAACAGTTAGGTAGAATGGTTTTCCTTGGGAAGAAAAACAAAATAAACTTACTAGAAATTCAGATGTGATTAGTGTGTGTTGGGGGAGTTCTTGTGGGCTTATTTAGAGAAAAATATACAACATAAATACTTATAGCTAATTTTTTTTCTAAGTAAGTAATTTCCCTTTTGTTTATTTGTGCCTTAAAAACTTTTTCCCTGCTTTCTACAGCCCCTATATGTGTGTACATAAACAAGCAAAATCATGGCCATTGTCTTTTTATACGGGAAAGAAAAAAGAGAAATTAATAATAAAAATATAAGAAAAAAAAATGAGCTTTGTTTGATATACTTAAACCTTAATTTAAAGGGAGTAGAAATACCCTTTCAATCCAGATGTACAATTTATGGTTTTAGAAACTGTAATGTTTCCAAAATGATCACTGCTACTCTTAAAGAAGGATAGTATGCTTGAAAAAAATGCTGTCATTCACACACCCTTTAAAAAGTGAAAGTCCAGAAGGCAATATGAAGGACCACTGTTACATGATTAACTTCCACTCTCTTCTCTGTGTGAGAGAGAACAGGCAATCTCTGACAGGTGCCTGAAAATCTACCAAGTAAAGATACTGGATCATGGTAGATCATCAAGTACCTTTTCTACAGTATGATTTGAAATAGAAGGGTAAATGGTTCCAAAGCAATAAAGGTGTTGGAAGTCAAAACCAACATCTTTTGATAACAACACCCCACTCAGCAATCATTAACAGGAATACTGTGGCTATGTGTTTCAGTAAATTCCTTAATTATGATGATGGTCACAAAAAGTAATTCCATTAAAACAATCTAATTTGGAAGTGACAAAGAAATAAGTACTTTCAGGCCTCTATTAGAAAGCGAAGCATGCAGCTTTTGCACCAAATGTCTCAAGAGAAAATATCTCTTTTGATTATAAGCACTAAGAAAACATCTGAAAGCAGTCCAGGCTTTAGCATCTTTACAGTTTCAAGATTGTTGAGCATCTCTATTGAGTTATTTGAATGAAAGTTAAGCACATAAAAGACATTCTTTTCACTTAAAATTAAGGTTCTGTTTTGCCATGGACAACAACAAAATTCTAGAAATTACTTTTGAAGAATACTACTACAACATTTCAAAATGAAATGTGAAACTTTTTGGACAAGTGAAAGTTCTCAGGCTTCTTCAAACCTTGGAGTACTTCCACTTGCAGAGAAAGCCAATTTCTCCACAAACAAAAACGGGCAGTTACTGTATGATTTTTCACTATTCATATGAGAAAATCCATAGGGGTAAGCTAATTCAGAGTGAAAATTTATTAGCTCTTATGAAAAATGAATTAAATCAACCATGTAATCGGGACAAAGCATGAAAGTATGTCTTGAAACTGCCCTGGCTTTTGTGCTGGATTTGCTTTACTGGTTTCTTTTCCTGTAAGTGACTATTACATTGCTCTTAGTAATGGTTGTGATTTTAAGTGTATGACAGTCCACTCAGTCTCTATACCGACTTTTCACTGTTTACAATCAGCTGACAAGAGATTCACAAACCTCTTTTAAACACAATCACGAAGGGATACTGAAAACCTAAGTTTCCCTCTGATGTTGCATGGAGCACAGCTAGATCCAGCCCCGTGATAAAAATGAAAGGTAACAAGATTACAAGTAGGCTTCATGGGGTCAGAGGGTTTAGTGTCTATCAAGATAGTCATTAAGTTGGGTGTCACAAAGATTTCTTATGAATGACAGATCATCTCAGGGGTGGAAAGGGATTTTCCTAGGTCAGGTTTTGAACAGGACTTTCAAAAGCCTCCTGTGGGGCGCGATGGCACGATTGAGATTGTGCTGCTATAGGTTATACAAAATTAGACAATGGGCTTCATTTCACTCATCCCTTGTTGATATGTGCACAGAAAGCTTCAAGTATAGGCAAAACCCGTATCAACACGACAGACCTACGGAACTTTCTCCTTGAAAGTGCCGATTTCCCCACTAAAACCATGGCTAGGGCTGAGACGCGGGCTGAGGCAGGCGATGCCGTGCGGCCAGGGTCGAGATGTCCGTCAGGGCTGAAAGGACAAACAGGGCCTGACCCCTCCCTGGTCCCCCATCCCCAACTTTCCCACTGGCCCTTCCGCCGCGTCCGCGCATACAGCGGGGCCGACGGGGAGCCCTGCAGGGAGCGCGGCGCCGCCCCCGCCCGGCGCTGCCGGGAGGGAGATGCTCGCTGTCACTTTCCCTCTTCCCCAGCACCGCCCCCTGCCCTCCCCCGCGCCCGCCGCCGGCGCTGCCCCGTCCCCCGGCGCCGAGCGCGCTCCCCG